>SZWC01010353.1:49017-70073 GCA_023375785.1 Penium margaritaceum
GATCTCCAGCTGCCCACCTTCCCCAAAAGGTTAGATTGTATCTGTGCAGTGTATCTGGTCAGTGTATCCAGATTATGTGGTTGAAGAAAAAAAGAAACACTAATGTGCTAGGGGATAATCTCTTGCCGAAACTCGCAAACCGTCGATCGAGACTTATCGATGATCATGATTGAATGACCAGGGTTTTGGAAACGGTTATGATGAAAGATGTTTGCGTGCTCACCGCCAATTGTTGAAAATAGATTGTTGCAAAAGAGTATTCCGGTAGTGAAGCAAGATAACGTCGGATTGGTCACCGTGTCCTCCCCACCTCCCCCCACCGTTGTAGTGTATTTCAGCTAAAAACGGGGCGTGTATCATGCAACGTGCAAGATTATACACTCGTGGAATTTTGTGAATGGTTAGAAGCAAACAAATGAAGTCCAAACCCCTCGATTGTGACTTTAGGGGGATTCTGAAACGTTGACGTTTTGGGTACAGGAATAGGCACTGTCATACCTTGCAGTTCTGACACCTTTCATGTATAAGAACAAATACATGTCGTTTACAACGACATAAAGCACTTAACTCTGGATTCTATCATGTGTTCTATTTTTTATCGCAAACCTTCTACCAATTTTACTGTCGTCAAGCATTCAAATATGCCTGCATGTCCGTGAACAAACGTCATAAGTTACATTGTGTTGCACTTTCCATGAAGGTACTATGAAACTTCCAAAGGTATGCGTTTTGTATGTACACTCTATGATGAGTGTATTCTGTTGGGGTGATTAACCATAAATGACATCATCGGCACACATACGCATCTCCCTTGGTTGCATTCTTCTCGACGGCAGGTGGGAGATGCCAAAGAGGGACATGCGTGATGGCAGTCCACCTTGACGTAGCAGATTGGGACCGTGTATCATGGTTGGGGACACTTTCAACTCCAAGAAGGAAGCAACGAATGTGTTGCGTGCTGTGGCAAGCAAAAGTGGATGGTGTCTACGCACATTGAGGTAAGTATTGAAAGAAGGGGGAGGGTGGGAGGAAGTGTAAAGGGGAGGCATAGGTGTATGCACATATGCACATGCAACTTTCATTGTGCATTGTGAACATGCATTTGCATATGCATATGCACAATGCACAATGCACACACATATGCATGAGAAACATGCATGTGCATTAGCATATGCATGTGAAAATGCATATGAATATGCATGTGCATTTACACACCACACATGCATATGGATGTGCAATGTGCATATGCATACGCACATGCATGTGAAACATGCATGTGCATAAGCATATGCATGTGCAAATGCATGTGTCATTGTGTATGTGCATATGCACACTACACATGCATATGGATGTGCACTGTACATCTGCATATGCATATTGCATCTTGCTTATGCATTGTGCATCAGACGGGCAAGAGACATCCATATCAAGGCATACGCCTCCACGTAAATTGCAGGAGCAACCCAAAGAAGGTGATCACCGTGTGTCGCAACGCCAATGACAAGAACAACTGCCCATTCCGAGTGACGACTTTGTTTCATACACCCACAAAGGAGTGGCGAGTCTGTATGGTCACACCAGAGCACACGTGCACAGCAACATCAACTCGGGGTCACCCAGCATGACGGGTGGCTTATGTGGAGTCATTGATCATCACAACGATGCATCAAGACATCAAAACCCCTACCCCAATGCTACGGCAAGTGGCGGAAGCTCAGGTTGGCGGAGGCATGGAGATTCCGTACTATGCAGTCCAACGTGCGCAGAAGAATTTGTTGAAGACACTCTTGGGCAACCGGGAGAAGGCATGGACTCTCTTCAAACCCTGCATTGACGAGGTAAGACTCGTGCATGTGCATATCGATTGTGCACATGCATTTGCACTGTGCATATGCATGTGCACATGCATATGCGGATACACATGCCCAAGCATATGCATGGACATATGCATGTGCACAATGTACATGTACATATGACTGTGCATATGCACTGTGCATATGCATATGCATGTGCATATGCACAATGCATATGCACATGCATGGACACTATGCATGTGCACATGCATGTGCATGTGCACTGTGCATATGCACATGCACGTGTCTGTGCACTGTCCATATGCACATGCATGTGCATTGTGAAGAGCATATATGCATGTGCATGTGCACAATGCACAGACATGTGCATATGCACAATGCACGTGCATATGCATATGCACAATGCACAAACATATGCACAATGCACATGCATGTGCATATGCACAGTGCATGTGTACAGTGCATATGCACATGCATGTGCATGTGCACATGCATATGCATATGCATATGCATATGCATGTGCACATGTATATGCATATGCATATGCATGTGCATATGAACTGTGCATATGCACATGCATGTGCATGTACATTGAGCAAATGCATGTGCATTGTGCATATGACTGTGCATGTGCATATGTACAATGCACATGCATGTGCATATGCACAGTGCATATGCACATGCATATGCACAAAGCACGTGCACATGCGCATGCATATGCATAATGTACCTACATATGCATATGCATATGCATATGCACAGTCATATGCATGTGCATCGTGCATATGCACATGCATATGTACATACATTATGCATATACAGGTGCATATGCACAGTGCATATGCACATGTATGTGCATGTGCACATGCATATGCATATGCATATGCATGTGCACATGCATATGCATATGCATATGCATGTACACATGCAATGTGCATACCCACATGCATGTGCATGTGCATTGTGCATATGACAGTGCATGTACATGTGCGCAATGCACATGCATGTGCATATGCACAGTGCATATTTACATTCCTATGTACATTCATATGCACAAAGCAGGTGCATATGCACATGCATATGCATAATGTACGTAAATATGCATATGCATATGCACAGCCATATGCGTGTGCATTGTGCATATGCACATGCATATGTACATACATTATGCATATACATGTGCATATGCACATGCATGTGCATGTGCACATGCATATGCATATGCATATGCATGTGCACATGCATATGCATATTCATATGCATGTGCATATGCACTGTGCATGTGCACATACATGTGCATGTATATTGTGCAAATGCATGTGCATTGTGCATATGACTGAGCATGTGCATATGCACGATGCACATGCATGTGCACATGCACAGTGGATATGCACATGCATATGCACAAAGCACGTGCATATGCACATGCATATGCATAATGTACGTACATATGCATATGCATATGCACAGTCATATGCGTGTGCATTGTGCATATGCACATGCATATGTACATACATTATGCATATGCATGTGCAAATGCACAGTGCATATGTACATACATTATGCATATGCATGTGCATATGCATATGCATAGTGCATATGCACATTCATATGCATGTGCACATGCATATGCATATGCATATGCATATGCACATGCATATGCATGTGCACATGCATATGCACATGCATGTGCATGTCAATATGCACAATGCACATGCATGTGCATGTGCATATGCACAGTGCACATGCATATGCATGTGCACATGCATGTGCATTGTGTATATGCAAATGCATGTTCGTATGCATATGCACATGCATATGCACATGCTAATGCACATGCACAGTTTGTATGCACAATGCACATGCATTTGCATATGCACAATGCACATGCGTGTGCATATGAAAATGCATGTGCATTGTGCATGTGCATTGTGTATATGAAAATGCATGTTCATATGCATATGCACATGCAGATGCACATGCACAGTGCATATGCACAATGCAGATGCATTTGGATATGCACAATGCACATGCGTGTGCATATGCACTGTGCATATGCACATGCATGCGCATATGCACTGTGGATATGCACATGCATGTGCATTGTGCATATGCATGTGCATGGTGCATATGCACATGCATGCGCATTGTGCATATGAATATGCATGTGCATTGTGTATATGCACTTTGCATGTGCACATGCATATGCACATCCATATGCATGTGCACATGCATATGCACAATGCATATGCATGTGCACATGCACAATCCATATGCACATGCACAATGAACATGCATGTGCAAAGGCACTCTGCATATGCACATGCATATGAAAAATGCACATGCACTGTCCATATGCATAATGCACATGCATGTGCATATGCATTGTGCACATGCATGTGCATGTGCACAATGCACGTGCATTTGCACAGTGCACATGCATGTGCATATACACTATGCACATGCATATGCACAATGCACATGCATGCACATTCATATGTATCTGCATATGATGGAAACTGGGGCAGCCCGCACGGAGGTGATCAGGCTCACCAAGAGCCACCCAGGCAGCACCAACTGTATGTGAGAGGGGGTTCCAGGTTGCACAGACGGAAATTACGGAAGCACATGCAGGTTTTCAGAGAACGCAAATGTCTAAATCAACTCTTGAGTGAGAAATAACATTAGCACAGCTTTCTAACAAGCCTAAGTACGCCTCACTTGGCACATGGATCTGGAAGAACCACTCTGTCAAAGTTCTCCTCCTCGCACAATCCTAGCCTACCGGGATGAGCGGCAGTCACACTCTCACACAAGAGAATTACCATCCCTGCCATGTGCACAACCAATAATCTTGGTGGGGACCTCCCTTGAAGCTCCATGAAGTTCCTCCTACCCCATTTCTACCTTGAAGGCCACTCCAAACCTCCCTGGCCAATGATTGTGGCCGTCATTGGTGCTGGTAGTGCAGGAGCTGTCACTTGAACCGGACCCGTTGCCATCAAACCTTCAAAATGCATATCTCCCTCAAACGGACTCCAAATCGAGTTCCTTAAAGTGCTACAGATCCAGCAAAACATCCTCTATTCACTGTTGTGATCTGATGATTTCTATCGAGCAACCCACTTTGGTCACTTTTCTTGGCACCCCATATCCAACATTCTCCCACTTTGCGAGAATAAAAATTACACAAGTCCTTACTGTCCCCTCAGCTGCTGAAAGCGGTACGCTGCCAGTGGCTTGGCCAGGATGTCTGCAAGCATCATGCTTGAAGGGCAGAACTTCATCTGCACCACCTGCTTTGCCACGAGTCTGCAGATGAAGTGATATCGCAGCTCAATGTGCTTGGTGCGGGCGTGAAACTCTGCGTTCTTGGTCAGAGGAATGGCGCTCATGTTTTCATAGTAGATTGTAGTCATTATGGTCTGCTGCTTTCCAAGGCTTGCGAGCAGCTCATGCAACCACAAGGCTTCCTTTGCTGCCTCACTCAAGGCGATGTACTCAGATTCGGTGGAGGATAGGGCAAAAAACTCTTGCTCCTTGCTCCTCCAACTGGTTGCACCTCCCCTGAGTACAAACACAAACCCACTGGTTGAACTCCTTGTGTCCAGGTCACCTCCCCAATCTGCAACGCTGTAGCCGATGAGGATGGGGCTGTTTTTTCCGTTCAAGGTGAAGCAAAGGCTCCTGTTGCTGTCAAGGTATCACAGTACGCACTTGACCGCCTCCCAATGCGGCATGCCTGGATTCACGCAAAACTTGCTGAGCAGTCCCACTTCTTGGCTGATGTCGAGGCCCGTGCCGATTGCTGCATGCATGAGGCTCCCAACTGCTTCTTGGTATGGCACTGCTTCCATGCGGCTGCTCTTTTGCATGCCCCGGAGAGTCTGCGTCATGCTCAGCTTCACTCCCACTTTCAGTGGTGTTGTGGCCTTGCGCGCTCCTGCCATGTTGAAGCGCTTGACGATATTGCTCAAGTTAGTGCTCTGCGACAACTCCAAAGTCAGCTGCTGCCAGTGGCGCTTGACCTGAAAGCCAAGGTAGGAACTCAGCTCTCCCATGTCTTTCATGTCAAACCTGGCAGCAAGGGACTGCTTCACGTCATCCAAAAGAGACTTGGAGTCAGATGCAATGAGCAGATCATCAACATAGAGCAAGAAGATGACCTGGCTTGCCTCTTATGTACGCCCATAGACTGCATGGTTAACTTCACTACGCACAAAGCCAAGGCCAGCCAGCTGCTCATCCATCTTGTGGTACCATGCTTGCGGGGCTTGCTTCAGGCCGTACAGGGCCTTCAAAAGCTTGAAAACAAAATCCTCTTTTCCCTACACCACATAACTCTCCAGCTGCTCCATGTACACATCCTCCTCAAGGTCACCATTCACAAATGCACACGTCACATCCATTTGGTGCACCTCCTTGTCCATAGGAGCAGCAAGAGCAAGGATCGCTCGGATGGATGGGGACATGGCAACACGTGCAAATTTCTCATTGTAATTCACAATCTCAGTCTTTGCATACCCCTTTGCAACCAACCGTGCTTTATACCCGAGCACCTTACCATCCGCACCATGCTTGCACCTGAAGATCCACCGGCACCCGATCATCCGGCTGCCACGTGGAGCTTCCTCAAGGGTCCACATGCTGTTCTTCATGAGTGCACCATACTCCTCGTCTGATCCGGCACTCCAATCTGCCACATCCGTGCTGCGCATGGCTTCTGTGAATGTGGCTGGATCATTGGTGACTGTGATGAAGAGAAGCTCAAGGTCAGACGACTCCGTTGGTGGTGGAACAGTACACAGGTTCTCCAGCTCCTCCAGCAGCCTCTGTTTGCTTGCAAGGCGCTCAGTTGGCCTCACTGGCTCCCCACTGTCCTTTGCACTTTTGTTGATGCATGCTGATCAATGTGGCAGCTGCTGTATGTTGCTTTGTTGCTCCTCCTCATCAGATTTGGCTGTTGGCTCCTTCTCTTTCTCAGCTCCCTCCACCTCCTTGCTTCCCTTCAATAAAACTCTCACAAGCCAATGCACCAGGCTGCTTCAACCCCTTGACCTCCAGGCCACGGACAATCTCCTGCATGGAGATGATGGCGCCAAAGCCGAGATGACCGAGCCAGCAGTGCCACAGGCTGATGTCATGTTTTCCCTCTCTCGCCGCCAACGCTGAGTAGGCTTCCTTCTCCAACGCCACGTACAAAAGGTAAAGACCTTCCTCCTTGTTTGCTTTTGCCAGCACACAATATGCACAGGAATAGATGGTGCAGCCACCATTCTCAAAGCAAGCCTGCATGCCTTTGGAGATGAGAGATGAGACAGAAAGGAGGTTAGCTGCCAGCCCCGGAACATGGAGCACCCCCTTTTCACAAAGTTACACGTGCTTGCCCTCAACGGAAGCACAAAACACAATCTCACTCTCTCCAACCGCCATTTGCACATGATTGTCCCCCATGTACACCCGATGAGGCTGGATGGCAGTGTAGATGACAAACCACTCCCGGCGACACATCACGTGCCGCGTGGCTCCCGAGTTGATGATCTAGAACAAGGCCGTGTTTAAAGAGACGTGCACGACCCGGATGGTGATCACAAATCCGCTCTCCCAATCTGCTGCGTTTGCGAAAGCGTCGGAATGCTTTCCCGCTCCCACTCCAGCCACAAGGTCCACCTTCTTCTTCCACCTTTCACGCACCCAATGGCCTGTCTTCTTGCAGTGGTGGCAGTTCCCCTTCTGCTTCCCTCCTCCACCATTGCCCCTGGTTGGTGCAGCACCACCCCTATCAGTAGACTTGGTTATGAGAGCGACGTCCAGTCCGCTTCCGCCGTCCTCTCACTTGCACCGCTCCTCTTCAAACAGCAGGCTCTCCTCCACATCATTTGGGAAGAGCTTGTTACCGCGCTGGTCCAGGGCAACAATGAGAGCAGTGTCCCTGCTAGGAAGGCCAGAGAGGATGGTTAGCATGACCACGCGCTCCTTGACAGGATCCTCAATCACATCAAGCTGGTCAGAGAGAGAGTTCACCATCTTAATGTAGTCAATCATGGATCCAAACTCATCCATCTTCACAGTGTAAAAGCAACGACGCAGCTGCACATTCATGAGGATTGAATTGGAAGAAAAAATGGACTTAAGATTTTTCCAAACCTCCTTTGGCGTGAGGATGCCATGGACAAGGAGTTGCTGCCATTTGGCGAGGTGGAGGTAGATGGTTGCGAGGGCGCGGTCACGCTTTTCACGGTTGGTACGGGCCTCGCCAGGAGAGAGGGAGCTTTCTGCTGGTTCCTTCTCCTTCTCATCCACCTGGCTCCAGAGACCATTTTCCATCAGCATTATCTTCATTTTGTTGCTCCAGTTGAAGAAGTTCTTGCCTTCAAACTAGGCAATGTTGACGCCGGCCAGCACAAAAGCGGATGTCACCATAGAAGTGCAACGTTCAGCCCACAAACGGCTCTCTCACACAACAAGGTGCAAGGAATTCTCCAAGGATGAAACAAAGCCTAGTTCTAGCTCTGATACTAATGATGGAAGCTGGGGCAGCCCTGAGGGAGGTGATCAGGCTCACCAAGAGTCGCCTAGGCAGGACCAACTGTTTGTGAGAGGGAGTTGCAGGTTGCACAGACAGAAATTACGGTGGCAAATATAGGTTTGCATAGAATGTGAATATGTAAATCAAGTCTTGAGTCAGAGATTAAGCTAGCAGAGCATTCTAACAAGCCTAAGTACGCCTCATTTGGCACATGGAGCTGGAAGAATCACTCTGTCACAGTTCACTTCCTAGCACACTCCTAGCCTAGCGGGATGAGCGGCAGTCACACTCTCACACAAGAGAATTACCATCCCTACCATGTGCACAACCAATAATCTTGGTGGGGACCTTCCTTGAAGCACCTTGAAGGTCCTCCTGTCGCCTTTCTACCTTGAAGGCCGCTCCAAACCTCCCTGGTCAATAATTGTGGCTGTCATTGGTACTGGTAGTGCAGGAGCCGTCACTTGAACTGGACCTATTGCCACCAAACCTTGAGAATCCGTATGTGCCTCAAAAGGACTCCAAATCAAGTCTCATAAAGTGCTACAAAACGAGCAAACCATCTTCTATTCACTGTTGTGACCTGATTTTTTCCATCGAGCAACCCACTTTGGTAACGTTTTTTGGCACCCCATATCCAACAGCATATGCATTGTGCATATGCACATGCGTATGTGTATATATATGCATGTGCATATACACATGTACTTGTATTTGAACCCCAGTAGCCTAAACTGATGGATGCATATTGTCATTGTATCCTGTTATCCGGTCCCTTTTCCATGCATTGCCGTTCAAGTGAAGCGACAAGACCCAAAGTCTCACGGGGATGTGGAAATGTTGAATGGTCGTTTTCACAGTGCGTACACTGTGCCGGGTGCATTGAAGAACACACTGAAGTACGGTCGGCTGTTTGTAGCAGTCAACGGCTTGTTTAGCAAGAGTGGTGACAACAATGTCATGTCGATAGCAACAACGATTGACGGTGACAACCACATTGTACCGTTGATGGGAGTGATGCCATGTGAGGATGGAGAGAACTGAAAGTGGTTCATGGAGAGACAAGCGAAGTCCTTTCCTCTCACAAAATATGTACCATGTGTCATCGTGTTGGATTGTCATGCAACAATCATTGGTGTTGTGTACAACATCTTGCCACTAGCGCGCTTTGCTCACTGCACTTGGCACATTGGTAAGAACGTTAGGGAGAAGTACATTGTCCAGGCACAACGTGCCTTTTGGAAGCTTGTGTTTGTGCACACCATTCAGGAATGGATCGATGCATGTGAGGGATTAAGCGCAGTGAAGGAAGAGGCTCTAGAGTATGTATTGGGTTGTTTACCTACAGCACGCAATGGATTGTCCACTGAGCACTTGAGCACACCGAGTTTTTCCTTGCCTCGCTACGGACATGTCACGTCAAACATTGTAGAGATTTTGAATGCTGTAGTGAGAGGGGCTCATGCACTACCACCTTTCTACTGCTTTGTCAGTGTGTGGGAATACTGGCAAAAACTGGTCTTTGTGAGGCGTCGAGAAGCACAGGCATTCACAAGCGAGCTAGCACCAAAGGCTCAAGAGTTGTACACAAAGCAGTTGGAGCTGGTGTCGGGATATACCATGACGAACGAGGTAGCCCCAGGGAGACGAGCAGTCATGACGGGCAAGAAACAAGGGTCGGTGCCATGAATTGTTGACTTAGAAGAGATTTCATGCACTTGTGGCGTGTACCAAGAGAACTTGTTTCCGTGCGTCCACGCGGTCACATACTTGCTACATGTGGAGGAAATGAAGGTGAGAGATGTCTGCCACCCTGCATACTTAGCATCGTCTTGGAAGGCCATGTATAGGGGGGAGCTTCCTCCCGTGCAATACGAGTTGTTGACGCCGACCGATGGTCATGCATCACCTGTGATGGAGCCATGAAAGTCTGGGCGTCCTGAGTCGCAATGGATGGAGGCTTTCAGCACCAGGTACAAGAGGAAGTGACTGTGCTTTGCATGCCGTCAGCGTGGACATGTCGAACGGGATTTACCTACCCGGATGCCGGCGAGAAGAAGAACCGAGGAGGTCTCCATCACATAGCAGGAGGGTTGTACGGCAGGGATGCGACAATGACGTGGGCACGTTGATGATGTTGATGGGGAGACGCAAGATATGCAACATCCTCTAACCAGTGAGGAACTTAGGGCTGTGTGGGAACCAAAGAGGAGGCACCTCGGGGAGCTTCTAACCGAGCGTACAAAGGTACACCCCCCGTCCAAAGCCCTTGAAAATACTTATCTTTGAAAGCACACACGTCCCTTTTCTCCTGTGAAAATGTGTTTTTACTTTGTGTATTCATTATGTACCCAACATGTCCCCAACCTCGTCCCCCATGTCGTACTAAAGACCACAACCTTAGTACGGTAAACTTTGTTGGAAAACATTGACTTCACTCACATGCCCTTCCTTGTTTATGCATTTGAGTATGTATGCAGATGTCAGCAAATTAGGTCCTACAGACAAAAAACATTCACAAATGGAGCAGAGACCACGATGTTGGAGGTATTGGATGTGTGGAGGAGTGGCAGGAGCAGCAGCCAGAGTAAGAGCAGGAGCAGCAACAGAAGCACCATCATGATCAGCAGCAAGAGCATGAACATGAGCACCAACAGCAGTTGCACCATGACAAGCAACCATAGGAGGAAACTGGCGAGTAGAAAGAGCAGAAGTCACAACAACAATTGCAACGAGAGCCGCGATAACAGATCGAGGTGTAACAACAGCAGCAAGAGTGTCTGAACAACAACGACGACGTGGGCGAAGGTCAAGCTCGATGAATGGGGGGAGGGGTCATGAACAAGTTGCACCACGTATAGAAGGTGTTCATGTGGACAACCAAGAGCTCAAGCAGGAGCAATTTGAAGCACGCATGTGCCACATAGCCATCATGAGGTTGCGACGTATGGTGCACCTTTCATGGAGGATGATGTATTGGTGCAAGCCACAACCTTGGTACATTAAACTTTGCAATTGATCCCTCTTTTATTGGACATTATGTACTTCATCCACATCCTATTTTCAAGGCTATAGCAGTTTCCTATGCATGGTAGAATCAAAAACCTATGTCGGTTGGCCTATGGATAGCAAAAACAATTGCATGATGTGTACGCATGCATATGAAATGCTAGGTATAATGTTAGTAAAGTAGTTCATAAAGTGTGGCAATGTGACAAAAATCGATGTGTGTACACATATACTTCCCTCATAAAATGGAGAATGTTGTCAAGAGTGCAATGCACATGACTTGTTCCAAACATTGTGCTCCATCACGACTCGAACTGATTCAAGCACTTTCTATTCGAAGTTACACTTGTGGTACGGGGATGAGGGGCATGATTTTCTTTCTGTACCTAAAACATTCCATGTGAATGAGCCTTTTTTTCCGTTTTGGAATTTCTTTCCACCCAACACCCCACAACACAATGTTGCCATGGCGGGGTTCTATAGTGACCATATTGTGGTTAAGGGAAAACCTGGGAAAAAACAAAAATGAGCTCCCATCCCCTTTCCCTTCCCCAACCCAAACACAGTTGGATGCAAGGAATGACCTAAGAATATGCATGCAGAAAGTTGCATTGTGAGGCAGGTTGAAAGTCTTGGTCTTTACTGATGTTTAGTAAAAGGGGACGCCTGGCTTCGACGCGAAAGGGAAAAAAACCCCGAGCGGGCTGGGATCGACACAAGAGGAAAAAGAGGAAAAAAGGGGGAATCCAACCGGCATCAATGCGAGGGAGGAAAAAAAAGAGGCGCGAACAGATGTGATATGGTCCTCTTTGGCCAACGATCATGATCGCTATCTCTCTTGCGTCGATCCCATTGCGTCCGAAACATGGTTACTTTTATGGATGAGAGGACTTGAACAACAAAATGGACAGGACATCAAAAAATTGCAAGCCAGGGTAGTTGACGTGGCATCGCCAGACGGGGGGTGCTATTTTTGCGTGCTAGTTTGCGGGGTGCCATTTTTGCAGGGTGCCATTTATTGTTGCTTGCTTCGGGGGGGGGGGGGGGGGNTTTTGCATGCTCGCCTTGGGGGGGCGCCATTTTTGCGTGCTCAAATTCGGGGCTGCCATGTTTGCATGCTACTTTCAAAGGGGCGCTATCTTTGCCTTTTCCTCTTGTAGGGTCCATACGTGATTGCATTTCTCTCCTCTTGTTCTTGACGGATTGGAGTGGTGATCGTGAGACCGGAGAGAGAACATGAGCATACCCATACTGGGAGGACAAACCTCTTGTGAGGGAGTGGGACAGGTAGGACAAACCTTTGTGTCTCACGAGGACAATCGAGTTAGGGTATCCAGAAATCCCTGGAGCGATAGAACAGTTCAAAAAAAAAAAAGACCACGCCGTACAAAAGGTAACCAAGAAACCAAAACCACCAGAAAACAATGTGGTTTCTACCCGAACAGTACCTTTTTCGCTTGTCGAGGTGTGACGGCCGTCTAAACGGCCGTCTAACCAAAAGATGGACATGCACTTTTGACGTGGGCGATGGACACCACCTTCACCGTCCGTAGCGAGAGCACTCTCTTGGTTTTTTGTTTTCGCTTTTTTGTGAGCTCTCTTCCGCATTGGACCGTTTCTTTTTTTGGTTTTTTTTCTGTGGAATTCTCTCTCACATGCGATTGCACCTTGTCGCAAAGGGCGCTCTAGCGTGAACAGAGCCGTGGAGTGCCACTAGGAGGCTGTGGCACTAAGGCATACGATTCCAGACGCCGTAAAAAAGGCTAAGGCCGTGAGAAAGGCAAATACCATGTGAGAGGCAAATACCTTGGGAGAAGTAGAGGCAAATACCTTGGAAGAAGTAGAGGCCATGAGAGGCAAAGATTGTAAGAGAAGCAGAGACCTTGAGAGAGGCAGAGGTCGTCAGAGAAGCAAAGGTGGCGACGAAGTCAGAGGCCGCGACAAAGTCAGAGGCCGCAAAAAAGGCAGAAGCCGCGACAGAGGCAGAAGCCGCGACAGAGGCACAAGCCGCGCCAGAGGCAGAAGCCGCGGCAGAAGCAGAAGCCGCGACAGAGGCTGTAGCCGTGGCGGAAGCAGAAGCCGCAACAGAAGCAGTAGCCGCGGCAGAAGCAGAAGCCGCGATAGAGGCAAGAGCCTCGACAGAGGGGATGATAGAGGCTGATGCCACGACAGACGCAGAGGTTAAAGAGAGGTAGAGGCAGCAACAAAGGCATACGTGGCAACAGAGCTTGAGACTAAGGAAAAGGCAAGGACGGCAGCCGTGGGACGGCCGGGCTCGAGGCCAGCCGATGGGAGTGACAAACAGAAGGGAAGCACCTTCAAGAAGTCTCTCCTGTCGTGGACTACATAAAGGTGTGGCTCACATAAACTTCAATCTTCCCCCTCTCCAAGCACCCTAAGGAATGTTTCCTCTTCACCTCTCATCCCCCGTTCCCTCAATCTTTCTCACAATGTCTTCACCCGTGTTTAAGCAGTGTCTCGCCACTCTGGCCTCCTCTTGTCCCTCCTCTCATTCCCCTTTACCTCTTCACGTGTTCCTTGTCCCCCTCTAGCAGAATATGGGACTCATCAAGTCACGAAAAAAAAATGACCAGAGGTGTCCTTGTTGGAGGTTTTTGCAGGCTGACCACCAACAGTTTTGTCCACCTTCTTGGCCATGGCTGGACGTGGAAGGAAGCGTGCACGGAAAGAAAGGCCTAGGCTAGCTCTATCCATGGACGACATAGATAGGGCCAGTGCACATTTCCACAATGGTGCGGGCAATGAACTAACCATGACAGACATCGTTCAGGACATGATGTTTCCTGAGAGATTTCCAGATATAGCAAGGCGTGCCGCATGCATGTTCCAAGCGGATGATCAAGGGGGTCATGGGGTCAGGGGGGATATTTTGGAGGAGCTAAATGATGAGGATGATGAGTATGATGACATGGATTTTGGCGCTGAAGATGTCAAAGACGACGATGTCATGGAGACATGCGGCGGAGGTAGTAGGGGTGGAGTTGAAGGTTTGGGAGAGTGCGATGACGCGGACCCGGGTCGCATAACAACCCGCGACCGTCAAGAGCTCCAAAGTGCCTCGAACCTGAATACTCCAGAGAACACCGTCATTTCGTACATGAAGCAGCGGCGCTTGTTCTTCATGTGGTGTCTGTCCATCAACCGTAGGCCGATTCCACATTCCGACCGCATCGCGAAGTACATCAAATTTCGAGTCGAGGTTGGGGAAGTTCCGGGAACGCGAAGTCAGCGTGTAGTGAAGCGCAACCATCTCAAAGTCATCAAGTTTGCACTTGAAGACGCAAAGCAGAATTTGGAGCAGCTTTACAACTGGGACCTCGGTGAAGGAGTGTCGAAGAACAGCATTGTCAAGTCCTTGACAACCCAAGTGACACGGCAAGAGTACACACAGAGTCGTGCACGTGGTGAAGATCAGCAACGCAACACTATTGCGGAGCATCTCACGCAGCAAGAGTTTGAGAAGTGCATCGACAAAGTTTACCAAAAGGGCTTCGAACACTACGCGATGAAATATAGTTCCCTGATGAAAGTGATGCGCCAAGCCTTATATCGTGGTGATGATGCTCGGATGGCCAAACTTGGGGACTTGTTCCTCGTGGAGATGCCCTCAACAGCTGTTGGCCCCAACAAGTGCATGTGCCTATGGATCGTCTCGCGCCAAGGCAAGGCAAACCAGCTCGGTTGCCTTGAGTACGGCTTTGTCTTTCGGGGCCGAAAACCAAAGCTTTGTGCCATCGGCTCGCTTGCCACCTGGTTCTTCTTTCGCTTCCACATGACGGGCGAGGAAGTTCCCGATTTCACGTCCACTGACTGGTAATGTATTCCTAGCCAAACGTCTTTTTTCTGCTAGTCGCCTTGGGTGTTTACGCTCATAGAATGTGAGATTTGGTACAGGATGGACATTCTTCTTTGGCCCTCCAACCTCCAAGCACACAAGAAGGAGATGACTCAACAAGGCCAGTCAAAGTACGTTGCTGCAGTAATGAAGGAGGCAGGTGTGTCAACGACAAAGGTCCTTCATGCGTTTCGACCGTCTGCAGCCATCTTTTGTGCCTTGCACGGCTGCCATCAGAGCGACATTGCAACAGCGGGACGTTGGCGGGGTGGCAAGAATGACACACTTGCCTTCAGTTACATCGGCTTTGTTTGCCGAGATGTCGGACTAACCCTTGTGGGTTTCCCCATCGAAAAGGATGCCTACTTCCTTCCCCGCTCAACGTTTGATCCACCACAGGAGACTCAACCTAGCATCTTCCCATGGGTGGAAGATGCACGTGAGATGGTCTTCCAGGTATACACATGTACTACATTTGCAATTTGTCTTCTTAATTTGGACCATTCCTTTTTCTCGCTGTTGGGAAGTTCACCATGTACGCATTTTTCTGATCACATGAGTAGTATGAAAGGGAGCATTATGTGAAGCTGACATCAGCAAGAAATGTACTACAAGTCTTTGAGTACTTTCGGACGGTTCTGATTCAAGACTAATTCAGCACCGTTTCAGGCACAACAGCCGCAACGAGGCGTCTTACACGCTTCTTTCGAAAGTATGTATGTTCGTTGTTGCATGTGCAGCACTGGCTTGTCTGAATTAATGACCTCGTGCTCCCTTAGGCGGTGTTTAAATTGTCTAGCACATGTTATGACAAATGCTGATCCACTTTCAACTGCGTCCGCGAGGCGATGTGATCGCACCTCACCGAGCAACAGAGATTGTGGGAGAAAAGGAAGTCATCATTGACCCTGCAAGATCTTGCTGATCTCCAGGCTCACTTGCTGAGTGAGATTGGCGGTCGTCTGGACCGTCTTGACATGCTCATGCAAGGATGTACACTCGTACGCCCCCAAGACGATCCTGCTTTCCTCAACAGATTTGCTTCTGCACTTTCTACAGGCTGTGCTCCCGCCATTGCAGGTCAAACGATGGGTATACCCTCAGGTCAGCCCACCGTCGGTCAGCCCACCGTCGGTCAGCCCACCGTCAGTCAGCCCACCGTCGGTCAGCCCACCGTCTGTTAGCCCACCGTCGGTCAGCCCACTGTTGGTCAGCCCACCATCGGTAAGCCCGGCGTCGGTCAGCCCAGCGTCGGTCAGCCCACCGTCGGTCAGCCCACCCTCAGTCAGCCCACCGTCAGTCAGCCCACCGTCGGTCAGCCCACCGTCGGTCAGCCCACCGTCGGTCAGCCCACCGTTGGTCAGCCCACCGTCGGTCAGCCCACCATAGGTCAGCCCGGCGTCGGTCAGCCCGGCGTCGGTCAGCCCACGGTCGGTCAGCACTCCGTCGGTCAGCCGGGCGTCGGACAGCACGCTTTCTTTCTCATGCCCAACGGTCAGCTCGGGTTTGGTCAGCCTATGTTCGTTCAACCCATGTTCGGTCAGCAAGTGTTCAGTCAGCCCATGTTTGGTCAGCACTCATTCAGCCAGCCCACGTTCATGCAGCCCACGTTCTGGCACCCAATGGCAAATCAGTCCATGATCAGTCAGCACACGCTTGGTCAGCAGATTTTCAGTCAGCCCATGTTCTTACAGACCATGTTCAGTCAGCCCATGTCCAGTCACATGCCCGCCAGTCAGTCCACGCCAAGCAACATGCCCCCAGGACGGCCAACATCAGGCGTGGACCCGAATGCAAGCCGCGAATATCCTCCCGGTGTAACAAACGAGTCAGCGCCGACTCCAAATACGAATCATGGAGCCGATCCCAACCATGGGACAAGAACAGGTAGGGTAGGCGTGATGCCTGCCGACTGTGCTGTAAATTATGGTGCTCCAAATGAGGAAGCACGCAATGAAGACATCCCACTTGCGGCTGCAGTTGAGCGTGGTGGTCTCAATGCCAACACGGCTAGCATTGGTGCAACCCGTTGGCCCAATGGTTGTGACAAGTACATCCTACGCGTACATGACACAGTCCAAGGTATGCACCTTAACCTTTCATCTTTTCCTCCTTCTCCTTGGCATGTATTGTATCCCCATTTACTTACCTGACATGCTTCGCAGCCATTTGGGACGAGTTCCGGCGTGAAGGGCCACGTGACTATGTCAATGGCAGCAAGCCGCCAATTCTTGCTTTCATGATCCGCTATGGATCAAGATGGACGCATGAGGACAGTGGAAGGAATAATTACAAGCATGTTTGGCATGACAGGTCAGTCCAATCACGTTGCATCTTCGTAGTACAATGGACTATGCATTGCATCATCGTGAATCTGAAATTTGCCCTTGTGGTTTAACACGCAGGAACAAACCCATTGTACTGCGCATCATATGGGACATGGAGAAGGCACCCAGCCTTGATGAGGCAACGGCTGCCGCACGCATTGAGAGGGAGCGAGAAGAGTGCACGCCACCAACAATCAGGCAACTCGCTGCAAAAACAAGGAGCCAAAGCCTCTGGACTGCTGAATGGGTGAAGGCAGCCGTAGAAAAGCTGAAGCAACTTGACAGTACACAATGTTGTTCAAGTTCTATGATGTGCCACGGTGTACTCCAAGAAAATGCCATTAAGGCACTCGTGTCATGGTTGATGCAGATGCTCAATGTTGTTCAACTGAATACAATGCACCTCTATGTAGTTCAGTTTAATGCATTCAAACTCTTCCTTTTTACCCGCTCGCCTTCCTCCTTTCCTTAGTATTGCATCATTTGGTGTAGCATGGCATGTGATGTGGTGGGAACTCTAAAGCATATTGCACCGGGACGCGCCGTAACGTGCCGCGTCGTGTCGTGCCGTGATGTGTTTTGCCGTTCTGTGTCGTGTCATGTTGTGACGTGTTCTGTTTTGCCTCAGCTCATCTCCTCGTGTCTCATCTCGTCTCGTCTCGTCGCGTTCCATCTCGTCTCGTTGTGTCTAGTGGTGTCTCTTGTCATCGAGTCTCATCTCATCTTGTCCCGTCGTGTCTCATCGTGTGTCACCTCATCTCATCTCGTCTCGTCTCGTCTCGCCTCGTCTCGTCTTGTCTCTTCTCGTCTCGTCTCATTTTGTCCAGTGACGTATGGTGTCTTCTCATCTTCTCTTGTCTCGTCTCCTCGTGTCTCGTGTGGTCTCGTCTTGTCTCGCCTCGTCGCATCGAGTCTCGTCTCGTCGCGTCTCGTTTTGTCTCCTCTCAGCTCTTCAATAGCTTCAATGTGGAGACATGAATGACAACTAAGAAGCACACGGCATAAACACCTATCGCAGCGCACGATAAGTGACACACGCGGTAGCATCGGTTTGCCCTGAAACCAGCCCCAAACCACTGTTTTGGCCATAAGTCTTTTCACATGCATCCAACCAATGCACTGAAACTATAGCTAGAGATGCAGAATGTTAAGCCGGACGCTACGGGTAGTGACACCCACAAGCCCGGCATCGATCGGTGGACACACGATACAAACAAGTTCAAACCCACCGAGAAAACCCTATAGGCTGCAGGGAACCTGCAAAGGGTCCCAACAAGCATCGGTGACGTTGTGGCACCTGTCCTCTAGCTCCTGGTGGGTGGACCATCACAGGACAACGCTCCATAGCCAGCTGGCTTCGCATCAATGATCTACACGAGCATGGTCATGTCCGAGGGGTCACAGTAAGCTATACAAGCGTACGGGGCTGGCTTACATCACAACACTCGTCTCGTCTCTTCTCATTTTGTCTCACTTCATCTTGTATCATTACATCGTGTCTCGTCACGTATTTCCTTGCCTTAATGCGTCTCATCCCATCTTGACACACATCGTCTTGTCCTTTGTGATGTCGTGTCATATCGTCTTGTCTTGTCTTGTCATATCGTCTTGTCTTGTCTTGTCTTGTCTTTGTGATGTCGTGTCATGTCGTATCGTGTCGTGTCGTGTCGTGCCGTGTCGTGTCGTGTCGTGTCGTGCCGTGTAGTGTCATGTTGTGTGATGTCGTGTCGTGTCGTATCAAGTCGTGTCGTGTCGTATCGTGTCAATTCGTGTTGAATCGTGTCGTGTCGTGACGTGTTGTGTCAAGTCAGTCCTATCTTGTCGTGTCGTGTCGTGTTGTGTCGTGTCGTTTTGTGTCGTGTCGTGTTGTGTCGTGTCATGTCGTGTCGTATCGTGTCGTCTTGTGTCGTGTCGTGTCGTGTCGTGTCGTCTCGTTTCGTCTCGTGTCGCGTCGCATCGTGTCGTATTGTGTCGTGTCATGTCGTGTTGTTTGGTGTTGCGCCGTGTTGAGCTATGTCTTGTCGTGTCGTGTCGTTTTGTGCCGTGTCGTGTTGTGTCGTGTCGTGTTGTGTGGTGTCGTGCCGTGTCGTGTTGTGTCGTGTGATATCAGTTTGTGTCGTCTCGTGTTGTGTCGTGTGATATCAGTTTGTGTCGTCTCGTGTCGTGTCATGCCATGTCGTCTCGTGTTGTCTTGTGTCGTGCCATGTCGTGTCGTTCCGTGTCGTGTCCTATCATGTCGTATCGTGTCATATCGTGTCGTGTCGTATCGTGTCATGTCATGTCGTGTCGTTCCATGTCATGTCGTGTCGTGTTGTGTTGTGTCCTGTCGTGTCATGGTGTGTTGTGTCGTGTCATGTGGTGTCGTATCGTATCGTATTGTTTTCTATCGTGTCGTGTCGTCTCGTGTCGTGTCATGTTGTATCATGTCGTGTCTCGCTATGTCATGTTGTCTTGTGTGGTGTCATGTCGTGTTATGTTTTGTCATTTCGTGTGATGTAGTATCATTTTGTGTTGCGTCGTAACGTTTCTTGTCGTGTTGCGTTGTTTTGTTTCGTGTCATATCGGGTCATGCCATGTTTTGTCGTATCGCATCATGTAATTTTTTGTCGTTACGTCTTCTTTGCTTCGAATCGTGGCGTGTAATGTCATGTCATGTTTTTTCATGGTGTGTCGTGTCGTGTCATGTTCTGTAAAATGTAGTTATGAAGTGCACTATTCTACCGCACCTTACTCATATAATAGTTTTTCATGTATGTTTCTCAATTTATACACTTCACTACATTCTCATAAAAAAACATTCACCACCTCATAAATGCATGATTCATAGCCATACACGTCCACTTCTTTGTCTTGTTTGTGCTCATTGAAGCCCTCAGAAGAATTGCATAGTCAAGAGAAGATTGTGCAAAAATTAATGAACGAAAAATAAAGTTTTTAAAATGTGGAAAATGGCATAAGATGTAAACTTGCGCTTTTTTTTTTATCTCAAAAACCTTCTCGAAGTGACATTTTGTATGTTAAATGCAAATCATATTACTATTCATTGTGTTTTTGCACTTTAGACTACTCGGAGCACCTTGATTATGTTTTGAATATCTAATATCATACATTTACCTACATTAATATGAAACACAAGGTTAACATCTCATGAAGCACACAATTTGTAGTCGGGAACATCGAATCATCTATATTAGTGGTGTCCCCGATTTTCCTACTCGCTTCCAAGTCCACACCCCCAAAAAAATCACGATACAGGACAAAATAGCGACGGGTAGCGAGGCAACCACAATGAGGTTACCATGTAACCCAGAAAAGAGCTAATTTTTTAAAATAATGAATTATTATCTTGTCATTACACTGTTCTTTTTCATCTGACAATTTATGTACCTTCGGAATTTCTCATCACATGTACCTGGGTCGGTCGTTCAGACACCATATGAAGCTCGATAGTGGGGAAAAAAAGCAAAATGCACCGGTGACTCATCTCCCGACTGCACAAATTCCCTCTCCCCCCCCCCCCC
>SZWC01010353.1:76976-96315 GCA_023375785.1 Penium margaritaceum
GGAGAAGGGGGGAGAGAGACTGATGTCCACAGAAGTCACGACGGATGCACATGTGCACACGCCTCCTCGCGAGACGTCTGTGCCGCGTACACTCTCCACTTGGCCAGCATCTACCGCTGATATTGAAAAGATCATAATTGTATAAATCACGGGCAAATAGATCCGCAGCGACGACTTGACGTCTCGCCACCACTAGAGGCGTCGATCTGAAAGAACGTCACTAGCAAGAGCTACTTCAAAAAGATACATTTTTGTTTATGTGACGAGCAGCGATGATGTATGTTTTGATTCATCGCCAAGTCAGTTACACTCCGTACTCCGACCTGGAACTCTGGTGGGTTTGGCATGCCACGAGGTTGCAAGACCTTGACATGGTTGGCTTACTTCAAACCAACACGACCAATGGGCCCCAACTGCCCACTGTGTAGACAATCTTGCTCACTAGTCTACGTCCACTAACTACTGAGGCACCACATTGCCTAGATGTCAGAATTTTCCCATTCTTCAAATTCCTCACCCAGTTTTAGAACCTCCTCACCAACCTCCACCAAAGACACCCCACTCATAAACCAAAATGGAAAACACAGTACCCCTCCTCCACCTTTCATTGGAAACACCTACATGATAGCCCACCCAAATCACCCCTCAAAATCAGACCAAAGGATGTTATGATCCGTAGAATTTCCCGCTCCATACAAGTCAACCACCGCCACCGTTTCCTTTGCTGTTCACCCTCTCCATCGTGTCCAGAATATAGCTCGCCCAAAAACATTGAACATTGCTTCGTCTACTACAACATCAAACATCAGTTACTATGAACATGAAACGACTGATCCAGGCCTTCTTTTCCTAACCACCAAGTTGCCACAACAGACCTCCTATATAGTCCAACTACCATCACTCATAACTGCCTCCTTTGGGATATTGTCTGTGTGAGCAAGTCCCATCAATTTTGGCAAGAACAATGGACTGACCCGGATTCAGACCAGGCCCCATTCACTTTATCCGTAATCTCACAAATGATCAAGGATAAGTTCACTCACGCCACTTAACACATCTATTCTTGAGCGATGGAAGATTGAAGAAAATGACCAATACTCTAGTACATGTGACCCTCCGTGCCCCCTTTCTTTGTCAAGCAAAGGAAAACATGGAACCACTGAAATCTTCCTTCCCAAAGGTTTCCACCAACGATGGAAGCACCCTTTAATACATGCTCTGTAAATCCCTGGATTGTGTAGGTGGCTAGGAGAACCCCCACTCCCATCGGTTACTACCAAGGACAACAAAAGGTCAATGAGACTAGCTTACATGACGAAAAGCTCACGAAGCAAATGAGACTAGCAAGGAAATCACTTTTACTTAGACAGGTGAAGCTGCCTATGCGAATCCAAGTTACAAATTATCGAAGTACAAAAGTTCAGATACATGTACAATGGAAAGAAGAATTCTATAAACATATAATTGCCTTAAAAATTATAACTCCATTTTTTTTGTGAGAATTGAAATTGTTGTTCAGATAATCCTGGCTGACTATTGACATAGGATGATTGGATCATACATGTATGATAACAGAAACGTGTCAAACATATGGTAAATACTTATGAGTCAGGTTTTACATTTGTAATTTCATACATGTACGCATGAAATGAATATAGACGCAGACAGAAAAATGAAGTGAATACATGTACTTCTACGTGTAAAAACATTAAAATTCTAAAATTTTGCAAGTATTGAATTTACAATGTTTTCTTCAAACTCAATTTCAATATAAGCTTTTGCAGAAGATAGTATGCAAAACTGCTTCCGAAACATGAACAATTTAAATATTTCGTTAAATGTGTTACTTTATGCAAGGACAATGATAGATGGTTTACATTTCTTTCTGTTTCCTACATTAGCATTGGCATTTTTTTGTGTTCCCCTTGGCTTGTGTCGAGAATTTCAAATGCAGTGTTTCACTTTACACTGCCTACGCTTCATACTCTCCCTCTTCTACATGTGTGCTGGTTTCAGGTGTTGACTCGCCTAGGCACCACCGCTTGCTACATCACCTCCTCTCCCATGTAATCATGGAAACTATGCTCAACTTTGTTCAAACTCAGTGTCCCCTCTGGCTTACATGCAACTTCATGTAAGAAGCCACCTAAGAAAGGCTTTCTTTCTCTACCCAATGCTCTTATCTTGATTCCACTTCCCAGTCACTACGTCTGATTCGGTTAGTCCACTTGGATTTTCTCCATCCCCTTCCAGTCAATTTGTTTTTAGGAACGGGCACTTTAGGATGACGTTTTGGTAATAAGACACCAGGGCACCATTCTGAAGCGCCTATCTTCTTAAATGATTCTTGATTCATCGACTACAAGGCCTCAATATGCCCTTCAGCCTTGTCGATTCTTTGGAGGATCAAGCCTCGCTCTTTGAAAATGTATTCCCGTCACCTGTTTTCCCCTTGGCTGATCCAAACTTTGGGCAGGCCAAACTTCCTCAACTCTTGATGGATTGACCCTGTTCTTGGATTGATTTTTCACGGTTCTTCCTACAAATTCCACACTCAGATTGTACTTCCAAGGAAGCTTCAAGCCATGTTCAGTGTCGTTGGCACTGTCCGGCTTACACTACCTACCCCTTTAGGAGCCAACCGTCCCGGTTCCCTCTTAGTTTTCCCAGAGCATGGCATTCAACCCGCCAACATTGAAGTTCTAGGTAGTCTTCCATGAATTCTAGCCCGCATTGTAGCCCTTCCACTTGACCAGGTTTGCAACCGGGACAATAGTGGTCAAGGATGGCCTCCACCTCAAACTCTTGCTCGCCCTCTACTATAGAGGGGGGGGGCTCAGAACTGCGGCCAGGAAAATGCTCAGCCAAATCATAGAAGAACTGGAGGCTAAAGGTGTCCTGGACTGGCATGGAAGGTGGAAGAGCTTACTGTTCAACCATGGGTGTCCGCATTTTGATCATGTCAAATGAGCCAAGACAACAGGGTTTCAACTTGTCCGATCAGGCCATGCAAAGCTTGATGTATGGGTTGTTGAGAAGCGCACAATCATCAACTTTGAGCGTTCCTTGTGCACATCGGTGGTTTGCTTCCACTTTCTTCTCCCCTTGCACCTTTTCCAATGCATGCCGCGTTGCCGCCCAAATGTGCTTGAAGTCACGTGCACTAAACAGCACCAGAGGCAAGTTGTTTGATACATGTAAACTGTGGGGCATGGCGGGCACAAACCCATTCACCACCTCAAATGGCAACTTGCTGGTGGAGGCCAATGAAGAAGACTTGTATGCCACTTAAGTGACCAGCAACCACTAGTCCCATGTCATCTTCTCCGGGTCACCCACTGTACAGAGGAGCTACTCCATTGTTTGTCTGCTTCATTTATGTGTCAGTTTGGGCATGAAAACTAGTCGATAGGTTTACCTTCCTGGTGTACTTCTCTTTGAGCTATGGCTAGAGTTTTCTTGTGAATTGTGGGTCACTCTCGATCACAATGGACTAAGGTACACCATGGAGGCGCACCATGTGCTTGAGGAACAACCTATTGTGCCATTTGTGCTCAGTGCATCATGCACCGCAGTGAACCAGACATCTTGCTGAAGAAATGCAACATTACCAACAGCGCATTGTGACCTGCTGCTGTCTTAGGAAAGCTGGTGATGAATTCCATGGAGATTTCTATCCAAGGTTGCTCACGGATGGGCAAGGGACCGGAAGTCTTTCTCGTTTGTGCTTTGTGGTGCTGGCACACATCACAACTGTGGCCACCTCCAAGGACATTGTCGGCCACCTGGAGAAGCGAGGCATTGACTTCAAGGTCTTGTTGGCAAAGACGTGGCCCCTTGGGCCACTGTCATGGAAGTCCCTCAAAATCATCTGCCAAGGCACGGGCACCGTCGGAACCACCACCTCCTGCATGCCATGCCAACGCCAATACAACACCTTGAAGAGAAGTTATGATCATCATATTCCCCATGCGCCTTGTATCCCTCCATGAAGAGCTCCTTATGGAATGCATTGTTGTGGATGGTGAGGGATGTAACCCGCATCATCAGGTCTGGACAGCGTGAGAGTACGTTGAGTAGGTTCAATGCAACCCGACTATTACAAGATATCGTTCTTCAAGTGTGACACAAGGTATTCCACCCAATGCGCTTGCCGTCGACTCTGGTTAGGCTGCAACTTGAAGTACTTCAACGCGTGGTGGTCGGTGTAGACCGTGCATTTTTGTGCCTCAAGGTGGCACTACCAGTTGTTGATAGCTGCAACCACAGCAAGTATCTCCTTGTTTTGGGTGGCAAATTATGTTTTGCCCCATGCAACTTGTGTGCATAGGAGGTAACTCGTTGCCAATATCATACAAAAGGATACCACCAACAGCCAGGTCTAAAGCATCCATCGCCATTTCAAACTCAGAGCCGCTATTGGCCAAGTGCAAGGCTGGTGTAGATGTTAAAGCCGTTTTCAAATTCACAAAGGCTTCTTCTTTGCTAGCTCCCCAACTCCACTAGCAATCCTTTTGAGTAGGATTGGAGATTGATGTTGACACTCCCGTAAAGCCATGGATAAAGCCGTGGTACCAGTTATAATAACCAAGGAAAACTTACACATTATGAACTATGCAACTTTGGCCACTCTTGCACGGCCAAAACCTTATGGAAGTCCATGGCAATTTGTCCATTGCCCATTTTGTACTCAAGGAATCCAACTTCTTTGACCATGACATCACACTTGGTGAGTTCTTAAAGATATCTTTCCTTTGTAAAGATCTTTAGGACCTTCTCCACATGCTCCTCATGCTCCTTTGCAATCATACAATACTTAAAGATGTTTTCGAGGTACACCACCAGAAATTCATCCAAGTACAACCTAAAGATGTCATTCATTGCCTCTATGACAGTGGCCAAATCATTGGTAAACCCAGAAGGTATCACGAGAAACTCATAGTGTGGAAGGCCAAATTCTCCACATGTGTACATGCATGTGTTCGTGGTGATGGAAACTTGACAGCCCTCAGGGAGATGATCAGGCTCACTAAGAGCCGCCTAGGCAGGACCAACTATTTATGAGAGGGAGTTGCAGGTTGCACAGACAGAAATTACGGAAGAAAATGTAGGTCTGCAGAGAACGCAAATGTCTGAATCGACTCCTGAGTGAAAACGTGCATTGGCACAGCTTTCTAACAAGCCTAAGTATGCCTCATTTGGCACATGGAGCTGGAAGAACCACTCTGTCAAAGTTTACCTCCTAGCACACTCCTAGCCTAGCGGGATGAGTGGCAGTCACACTCTCACACAAGAGAATTACCATCCCTGCTATGTGCACAACCAATAATCTTGGTGGGGACCTTCCTTAAAGCTCCCTGAAGGTCATCCTGCCGCCTTTCTACCCTGAAGGCCGCACCAAGCTTCCTTGGCCAATAATTGTGGCCGTCATTGGTGCTGGTAGTGCAGGAGCCATCACTAGAACAGGACCCATCGCCACCAAACCTTGAATGTCCATATCTCCCACAAACGGACTCTGAATCGAGTTCCGTAAAGTGCTACAAAACCAGCAAAACATTCTCTATTCACTTTTTTGACCTGATTATCTTTATCGAGCAACCCACTTTGGTCACTATTTTGGCACCCCATATCCAACATTCTCCCACTTTGCAAGAATGAAAATCACACAAGTCCACACTGTCCCCTCAGCTGCTGAAAGCGGTGTGCTGCCAGCGGCTTGGTCAGGAAGCCTGCCAGCATCATGCTTGAAGGGCAGAACTTGATCTGCACCACCTTCTTTGCCACGAGTACGTGGATGAAATGATATCGCAAGCCAATGTGCTTGGTGCGGGCATGAAACTCTGCGTTCTTGGTCAGAGCAATGGCGCTCATGTTGTCACAGTAGATTGTAGTTGCTGTGGCTTGCTGCTGTCCAAGGCTTGCCAGGAGCTCACGCAGCCACACGGCTTCCTTTACTGCTTCACTCAAGGCGATGTACTCAGCTTCTGTGGAGGAGAGGGCAACGCACTCTTGCTTCTTGCTCCTCCAACTGATTGCACCTCCCTCGAGTACAAACACGAACCCACTGGTCGACCTCCTAGTGTCCAGGTCACCTCCCCAATCTGCGTCACTGTAGCCGATGAGGATGGGGCTGTCCTTGCCATTGAAGGTGAGGCAAAGGCTGCTGCTACTGTCGAGGTAGCGCAACATGCGCTTAACCGCCTCCCAATGCGGAATGCCCGGATTTGTGCAAAACCTGCTGAGCACTCCCACTGCTTGGCTGATGTGAAGGCGCATGCCGACTGCAGCGTACATGACGCTCCCAACTACTGCTTGGTACGGCACTGCTTCCATGCGGCTGCTCTCTTGCATGCCATGGGGAGTCTGCGTCATGCTCAGTTTTGCTCTCACTTCCAGTGGTGTTGTTGCTTTGCGCGCTCTTGCCATGTTGAAGCGCTTGACGGTGTCGCTCACGTACGTGCTCTGCGACAACTCCAAAGTCTGCTGCTGCCGGTCGCGCTTGACCTGAAGGCCAAGGTAGTAACTGAGCTCTCCCATGTCTTTCATGTCAAACCTGGCAGCAAGGGACTGCTTCACATCGTCCAAAAGAGACTTGGAGTCAGATGCAATGAGCAGATCATCAACATAGAGCAAGATGATGATCTGGTTTGCCTCTTGTGTGCGCCCATAGACAGCATGGTCTGCTTCACTGCGCACAAATCCAAGGCCAGCTAGCTGCTCATCCATCTTGTGGTACCATGCTCCTGGGGCTTGCTTCAGGCCTTAGAGGGCCTTCACAAGCTTGCACACCAAACCTTCCTTCCCTTCCACGACATACCCCTCCGGCTTCTCCATGTACACATCCTCCTCAAGGTCACCATTCAGAAATGCACACGTCACATCCATTTGGTGCACCTCCCAAACCATAGCAACAGCAAGAGCGAGGATCGCTCGGATGGATGGGAACTTAGCGACAAGTGCAAATGTCTCATTTTAATCCACACCCTCCGTCTGCGCATACCCCCTTTCAACCAGCCGTGCTTTGTACCTAAGAATCTTACCATCTGTACCATGCTTGCGCCTGAAGATCCACCGGCATCCGATCACCCGGCTACCGCGTGGAGCGTCCTCGAGAGTCCAGGTGCCGTTCTTCATGATCGCATCATACTCCTCACCTGCTGCGCCACGCCAATCTACAGCCTCAGCACTGTGCATGGCTTCAGCAAATGTGGCTGGGTCATCGGTGACTGTGAGGAAGAGAAGCTCGAGATCGGACGACTTCGTTGGTGGTGGAACAGTGCACAAATTCACCAGCTCCTCTAGCGGCCTCTGTTGTTTGCAAGGCGCTCGGATCGCCTCAGCGGCTTTCCACTGTCCTTTGCACCTTTGTTGAGGCGTGCGGACCATCGTGGCAGCTGCTCTGTGTTGCTTTGCTGCTCCTCCTCATCAGATTCCGCTACCAGCTCCTTCTCCTTCTAAGCTCTCTCCACCTCCTTGTCGTTGCCGCTGTCACCGCCATCTTCCGCACCGTCCTCTTCTGCTATCGGTACTTCTTCCACTTCTGGTACAAGTGCGGGAGCAAGCGGAACTGCCAACATAGGGCTCCAAGTCCAGCCCTTCAAGTCCTCTTGAAAGACAACGTCATGGCTGCGGATGATCTTGCGAGCAGCAAGGTTGTAGAGGCGGTATCCCATGGTGTCGTAGCTGAGGAAGGCGGCCTTCACCGACTTTGCGTCCAGCTTGTTACGGCTGCCGGTAGGCACATGCACAAATGCGCCACACCTGAAGACTTTCAGGTGCGTCACTGCTGGCTTGCGTCCCGTCCATGCCTCCACCGGTGTCATCAGCGGCACGGCGCGCGTGGGACTCCGGTTTTTCAGGTACACGGCAGTGTTGACCGCTTCCGCCCAAAAGGTTGGTGGGAGCTCCGCGTCATGGAGCATGCTGCGAACATGCTCCATGAGTGTGCGGTTCACACATTCAGCCACGCCATTCAGCTGCGGTGTTCCAGGTGGGATGACCTCGTGCTTGATCCCGCGACGCTTGAGGTAAGTGCGGAAGTCGTTGGAGAGGTACTCTCCTCCACCATCAGTGGGCAGCACCTTCAACCGCCTGCCACTCTCATTCTGTGCAGAAGCAATCCACACCTTGAAAGCATCAAAGCACTCATCCTTTCCAGCCAAGAAGGACACCCACGTCTTCCTCGACTTGTCATCAATGAACGTGACAAAGTACAACTTGCCTGACAAGGACTGTGATGGCATGGGACCGCACAAATCAGAGTGAATGAGTGAGAGAAGCTCAGCCGCCCCCTTCCCTTCCACCATGAAAGGAGCGCGGCCTTGCTTTCCTTCAATGCAGCTCTCACAAGCCGATGCACCTGGCAGTTTCACCCCCTTGAGCTCCAGGCCGCGGACCATCTGCTGCATGGAGATGATGGCGCCAAAGCCGAGGTGACCGAGCCGGCGGTGCCACACGCCGATGTCATTTTTTCCCTCCCTCGCTGCTAATGCTGAGTTGGCTTCCTTCTCCGACACCACTTAGAGGCGGTAAAGACAATCCTCCTTGTTCGCTATTGCAAGCACACGGCCTGCACGGGCAGAGATGGTGCAGCCACCATTCTCAAAGCAAACCTGCATGCCTTCGGAGATGAGAGATGAGACAAAGAGGAGGTTAGCTGCCAGCCCCGGAACATGGAGCACCCTCTTCACCCGACGTTCCACGTGCTTACCCTCAACGGAAGAACAAAACACAATCTCACCCTCCCCAACCGCCATTTGCATGTGGTCGTCCCCCATGTACACCCGACGAGGCTTGATGATGGTGTAGACGACGAACCACTCCTGACGACACATCATGTGCCGCGTGGCTCCCAAGTTGATGATCCAGAACAGGGCGGTGTTGTCGGAGACGTGCAGGACCCGGATGGTTGTCACAAATCCACTCTCCCAATCTGCGACGTTCGCAGAAGTGTCGGACTGTTTTCCCGCTCCCACTCCTGCAGCAAGGTCCGCCTTCTTCTTCCGGGATTCGCGTGCCCAATGGCCCAACTTCTTGCAGTAGTGGCAATTCCCCTTCTTCTTCCCTCCTCTGCCATTTTCCCTGGTTGGTGCAGCACCACCCCCATGACCAGAGTTGGTGATGAGAGCGACGTCTAGTCCGCTTCCGCCCTCTTCTCCCTTGCGCCGCTCCTCCTCAAACAGCAAGCTCTCCTCCACATCATTGAGGGAGAGCTTGTTGCCACGCTGGTCCACGGCAACAATGAGAGCATTATAGCTGCTAGGAAGGCCAGAGAGGATGGTTAGCATGAGCACACGTTCCTTGACAGGGTCCTCAATCGCAGCAAGCTGGTCAGAGAGAGACTTCACCATGTTGATGTAGTCAATCATGGATCCGGATTCATCCATCTTCACAGTGTGAAAGCGACGACGCAGCTGCATGTTCATGAGGATTGACTTGGAAGCATAAGTGGACTCAAGATTTTTCCAAACCTCCTTTGGCGTGAGGATTCCACAGACGAGGAGTTGCTGCCGTCCGGCGAGGTGGAGGTAGATGGTTGCGCGGTCACGCTTCTCGCGGTAGGTTCGGGCCTGGACAGGGGATAGGGAGATTTCTTCTGGTTCCTTCTCCTTTTCATCCACCTGGCTCCAGAGACCCTTCTCCATCAGCACCATTTTCATGTTGTTGCTCTAGTTGAAGAAGTTCTTGCCTTCGAACTTGGCGATGTTGACGTCGGCCACCACGGAAGCGGATGTCGCCATGGTAGTGCAACGTTCAGCCCACAAACGGCTCTGTCACACGACAGGGTGCAAGGAATGCCTCAAGATGAGACAAAGCCTTATTCTAGCTCTGATACCACTGATGGAAACTTTGCAGCCCTCAGAGAGGTGATCAGGTTCACTAAGAGCCGCCTAGGCAGGACTAACTGTTTGTGAGAAGGAGTTACAGGTTGCACAGACAGAAATTACGGAAGCAAATGTAGGTCTGCAGACAACGCGAATGTCTAAATCGACTCTTGAGTGAAAACTTGCATTAGTACAGCTTTCTAAAAAGCCTAAGTACGCCTCATTTGGCACATGGAGCTGGAAGAACCACTCTGTCAAAGTTCACCTCCTAGCACACTCCTAGCCTAGCAGGATGAGCGGCAGTCACACTCTCACACAAGAGAATTACCATCCCTGCCATGTCCACGAGCAATAATCTTGGTGGGGACCTTCCTTAAACTTCCCTGAAGGTTCTCCTGCCGCCTTTCTACCCTGAAGGCCGCTCCAAACCTCCTTGGCCAATAATTGTGGCCGTCATTGGTGCTGGTAGTGCAGGAGCCATCACTTGAACCGGACCCATCGCCACCAAACCTTGAATGTCCATATCTCCCTCAAACGGACTCCGAATCAAGTTCCGTAAAGTGCTACAAAACCGGCAAAGCATCCTCTATTCACTTTTGTGACCTGATGATTTTTATCGAGCAACCCACTTTGGTCACTTTTTTGGCACCCCATATCCAAGAGGTGGGGGTGGGGAAATGGGGATCTTGTGGGTGGGGATGTCGGGGACAGAAAGGTTGGAGGTTTAGGAAGATAGGGGGATGTTTGTTAAGGGGGCATGAAGGTGTGGGGGTCAGTAGGTCGAGGTGAGGGTGTGAACATGGGATGGGCGACTCGGGTTGTAGGTGTGGGGATGGGGGGATGGGGTTGTGTGGGGATGAGGCTGTTTGGGGTAAGGGAGCAAGGTGTTTGAAAGAGTGTGGGTTCAGAGAATTGAGCGGTTTATGGTTGAGGGTGTGTGCGATAGGACGGTGGGTGTTGGAAGTGATGGTTTGGGGAAGATAAGGAGAGGGGAGGATGGAGGGTTGGGGGATTCGGAGATAGGGTGATGGATGTTGGGGTTTTGGAGCCTCCAGTGACGAATTCAGCGCATGCTCTGATTCAACAAGGGGGTCTTGCTAGTGTCTAAGATCTCTGTGCCCAGCAAGCAAACCTTGTACTCCAATGTGTAGAAGCAAAAGACTTGGATTGAAACTTGTAGTTGAAAAAGACTATCAAGTACAAGTATGGTACATGGAAACATTAGCGAAACACAGCTCAGCTCAATGCTCTGACACGACCTGCCCCATCCAAGGGTGCAACACCTTCCTAGGCCATCAAGGCTGTCTTTGCAAGGATCTCACCATACTTTCAGGTGAAATGGCCTCCAGGTCACCGTACTTTCAGGTGAAATGGCCTCCAGGTTGTCAGGGCAGCCTCCTCTCCACGTTGGCAGCCACTGCCAGACTTATTGGGTCGTTAGAGGACTTCTGAACTCCTAGCCAAACTATCAAAGTGCTGCCAGACTTATCGAGTCGACAGAGGGGAACTCCAGCAAGACACACCGCTTCTAGATGCTTCTAACAAGGCTGGCAGAACACTGCCAAACACACTTGGTCGACACAGGGAGACTCCAACAAGACACACAACTTGTAGACCCTCCAAACCAGGCTGACAGAGCACTGCCAAACACACTGGGTCGACACAGGGAGACTCCAACACAGTGTGACTGTCCAGACAGAATCAGCTGTGTAAAGCAGAGCGGAGGTTAGACACTAACTCTGGGCTCTCACACCTAGACACAGCTCCTGGCCTACAGATGGGCCACTTCAAGTAAGAGAGCTCAAACTAGGCAGCTTGAGTCTTGCACATAGTCTGGCCACCAGAGCGAGGTAGTCAGGCCTTCAGGTAGTCAGGGGCTTCCTCCTGCCCAGGCTGGCAGACTGCTGCCAGGCTTACTGGGGTCTTGAGATGAGAGCAACAACTGAGTCTTGGTCTGAGGCGATGTCTGGCAGAGATGGAATGCTAGTCGTTGGAGTTGATGTTGGAGTTGCTTGTTGAGATACTACTGAGTTACTGGACTGACTGAGTCCAGTCTACTTTTATACTGGGATCCTGGCAAGTTGACCAGCTACATTGTGTCGAGAGGAAGCTTCCTGCTACAAGGTCGTAGCTGCCTCCTCAAGGAATCTTCCCAGTCCAAGGCACACAATTTTCTCCTCAAGGAAGCTTCCTCAATGTTGGCAACTTGGCCGTGGTCCCAGTTGCTAAGTCATGCATGATGCCGCTGACGCAGGGCGGTCCCCACTCTTTTGTTCCGCATGTAGCTGCTGAGTCATGCATGTAGTAGTTGATGTAGCTGCTGAGTCATGCATGTGGTGATTGATGAAATGCTGAGTCGTGCATGCACCACCAGATGCAGAGCGGTCCCTTCTCCTGAGCCCGGCTTGCATATGTTGATGCAAGTGGTCCCAGCAGTCCAGTCAGGTGTAGCCCCACCCTAACTGGTCTGGGCCAAGCACCCAATAGTGCTTGCTTGCACTACGCAACTGCTGACCAAGCTGGGCCAGCAGGCATGCACAGCCCTACTGTGCATGCAGCACTTCAAAGATCCAGGCTCCTTTCCCCCCATGGAGCTGGATGCCAGAATTTAATCTGGCCTGTACATCAGAAATTCCTGGTCAAGTTCCACCCAATTATTTACGGATAAAAATCCGTAACTTTGCGTACAAAGGTCCGATTGTCGATCCGACTGTACCATGTTGAAGGTCTCGCTCAGCGTAGTTATTGCTCACTCTAACACTCCCCCTCAATAGGTGCGCTGATGAATGCGGAGACTGTCGCATTTTTTTGTTTTTTTTTTCTAGTGGATAAATGAGTGATTGGTGGAGGTTTCAGCTGCCAAAAAAAAAGGTCTGCTTTCAGAAGAGACTTTCGGGTTGCTCTTGGGTGATCTCCGGCTGTTGGGAATTTTTAAGAAAAAATGGGGTTCGAATCAGTCAAGTATCAGCATAGAAATGCTCAATCTGAGCTTTCCTAGGTTTTGTTGGGGCCGTTGTCTGGTCGGCGAAAGTTGGGTGGAGCAGAAGAATTATTTGGGATGAGGTTGGCTTCACCTGCCCACTCACCACCAAGGTTGCTTCATACAGAAGCAACCTCCCACAGCCCAAGCCACCGTGTCACTCATGCACGGGCTTGGCAATGCAGCGGAAGGCTTCAGAAGCTTCCACTGACGAGGCGCTTACGAGGCGGGACCGCCGCTGGGACCGCCTACTTGGGCCGCCAACCTGCTACAGCCACCCCTGGCCTGCGAGTACAAAAGCTTGCCGCGAGTCAGTCTTTCCTGATGCTGCAGCCTTTTGCTCCGTTTTTCGCTCCAGCCACCTGCTTCAACGACTCCACTTTAGCTACTTTTTCCACTTAGTTTATCGACAGTCCGCTGCTTAGGCTTGACTCCGCCATGGCTGAGGCAGCCATCGTAACCCAACGTCCATTCTTGGTCAATTTTTTACTCTTTCAAACACTTATTGGTGGCTTCAAAGTCAACTTTGTCATCACTGCCGTTGCAGCTGCTCTGGTGGTCGTTGCTGACATTTTTGGTCGATGCTTCTCGATTTCGTCGGCCGAAGAACTCGTTGCCCCACCTTTTGGTGGGTATCCGGGCTACCCTTCACGGCTACCCTGCCTTTTGTCGACCAGAAACGCGCCCCTTCCACCTTTTTTTTTTTACACGCAGCCGGCTGCGTGGATTGGAGCTCGCCATGGCTCCACCGGCCATGGCGTGGCCCTCCGCCACCGTCCGTCGCTTGAGGGGCGCATATCTGTCCAGCCAACGTTTTTTTATTTGTCTCTCGGCTGGTCCTCTCAAGCAGAGACCTCGCGCGAGGCCTCGCTCGCTGGTCGCTGGCCAGCCTCCCTGCCGTTGCGCCAGGGGGCTTCGTACCAGCCTGCTGTCGCGATAGGTCCTTGCCGCGCCGGTGCCTGCCGTCGCAACAGGCCTTTGGGCCAGTCGCCGTCGCAGCGAGCTGGTGCTGTGGGAGGGACGTCCAACATGGACGTCGCTCCCCTTTCCCCCCTTGCTCGGTGCTCCTCCTCTGCCAGCCCCTGCTTTTCTCGCTCAATCGAGCTCCCCTTTTTTTCCCCTTTGGCTAGTTGTTCCGGTCCAAGGAACAACTAGCCAACCTACGCTCCATAGTGTGTCTTGCAGCAGCTCCATTCCACAACTACAGTTGAGCTGCCGCATCCTCGTGCAGTGAACTTGGTTCTTTTTTTTTTAATGTTCGCACTTCACAACTCATCAATGTCAGCAAAGTCGGAGATCATTGCTTCGCTATCAAAAGTGGTCAGCCCCATGTTGTAAAAGGTAGGACGAGTGCTGTTGCCAACAAACTGCTGCTGTTGCTACCAATGAAGGAGAAATCATAGCGGCGAGAAGTAAACTTGCCCTGCAATTTTGTTCAGAGTGAGGAAGCCTAAAAACTGGGTTCTGACTGTTGCCAAAACAAAGTTTAAACTCCGGCAGTTTTTTTTCATCCACTAGGCTACCTGGAGCAGACCTGCGATGTCTCCCATTTTTTACATTCGCTGCTGCTGCTGCTCCTGCTGCTGCTCCTGCTGCTGGTGGTGGTCATTGCTTCCACCTTCCAGAAGGCACCGCAACCAGGTTCGCTTTCTAGCTCCAATCCGCATGACGGACGGGCTTCTCCACGTACTTGTCGTGATCACAACGAGCTGCTCCAAGGTCGTTTGTGGACATGGACTACTCACCTTCAGTCTGACAGCTGCTCCGAATGCTCCACTGCTGCTTCAGCTCCTGTTGTGAGGTCTGTTGCTGCTGAGCATGCTCTTCATGATGTGTGACTTCCAACAGTGAGGAGCAAACTTGCCCTTCCACCAATGTTTGCCTTCAGGTGGAAAAATGAGGATGTGGTCTTTGTCTGCTCTAGAGGTCCGACGTCTCTGTCGCGCATTTTCATTGGCTGCAGAATCTGGTGTTGAGCACGAGTGAGCAGATTGCGCATGTCGCTAGTCTCCAAGCATGCCGCCTTTGTCAAGGCGCGCTAATTTCTTCCACCTGCCACTCCGACAAGATTTTTCCATGGAGCCTAACTGCTCCATTCATGCATGCCACCTAACACCAGTTGGGCTTACTACCTCCACCTGCCGCCTCGGTAGGATTTTTTCACGGAGTACAACTACTCTGTTTGTGCATGTCACTTGACCCTAGGTGAGCTTGCTGCATCCACTTGCCATCCCGGAAGGATTTTTTTGCTATCTACTCGTTGCATTGAGAGCTGCTTCAAGGGCTTGACAAACACCTTCACTCTGTCTTCCCCTCTCTCTGGGATCTCCTTTGCTGTTCCTCTAGCAAAGTGAAATGCTGCTGGTGGAATATGCTGCTAGTGATGACACGCCTGCTCCTGTTGTAGCCGATGTCAACTTGCAACCATGTGTTGCGTCGAGCTCCTGACCCCTATTTTTTTTTGTTTTAGGAGTCGCTCCCTTTTTTGCTTTCTTCTTTTTCTGCTGCTTCCCGATCTGTCCCATGGAACGAGATTTGCGGTTAAGAGAAGCACATACCAGACTGCTGACGAGCATCTTCGCATTGGTGCACTCGTCACTCCTGCAACGATGGTGGTGAGCTGCCCCAGAGCTGTCACCATGTTGCTTCCTCTTGTACCGACGTTATGTTGATACACTTGCAGCCTGTAAGCTCTTCATGTAGGCTCCCACATGCTCGTGGCTCCATACATGAGCACGCACTACATCACTGCTGCTCTTATAGGTCATAGGCTGGCTTCTGCTTGGCCACTCGCTGCATTGGCAGTGCATGCTGCCGTCGCGTTCGGACCGTACAAGCTGATGAAGAGTCAGCTTGTCATGCGCTTTGAGATTCATGTGAACCTTTGTTGGTTGTCGAAGACACGTCCACCTTAACTGCTCTGTTACACCATTAGCATTCAGCTGCTGGGTTGTCTTCTGTTGGATGGAGCATGATAACTCCCTTTGGGATGCAGAGGGACTGCTCGCTTCGTTGGTCAGGTTGTGGACGTTTGGCGAGGCGTCCAACCCTGTGACCTCAAGTAAGCACTGTTGTTGTGACTGTTACTTGCCATTGTTAGGCTGCTGATTTCAGTCTGATTCCTTGGTCAGCACTCCGCCCTCCATGAGATCCTGCAAGACGGTTGCTTGCCTTGGCTCTTTGGAAACCTGGGTTGTTGCCGATGGCATCCCTGCTTGCGACTCACAAAGCAGTGTATGGAGTGATGTCGACCCTCATGTCATCATCACGTGGGTGTTTGAGAAGTACTGTCGCTTGTCGTCAGCTGTTGCTTGTGGCGCTCGAAAGCGTGGTGGCACTACTACATGCTTTGACTGTTGCAATTTTTGTTCTGGATGCTTCAAGGAACGCTACAGGGGTCTGCACGCTTCCTCCATGAGCAGATGAAGCTGAGTTTGTCTGCTAGAGATAGACACACTTTGGCATGTCTGGAGGAAAACTGAGCTTTGGCGGTCGCGCCGATGGTCTATGTGACGTTGATGAAACCTTATTCAGCTGCAAGGCCTCATTTTGTTGCTGGATCTGTGTCACCTAACCTTCAGGTTGAGCTCCGTGGGCAGTTAGCAGCTTGCACGTATGCTGCTCCCGTTGGCAAAGGAGCTATTGCTTGTCAATCTGCTGCCGTTGCTCCGTGCTTTCATGCTTGAAAGCTTACTCCCGAGTTGTCTCATGCTGACCTATATCAAGCAGTACTCGTACAAGTGCCATGGATGACACTTCCATTACAGCTTGATGTGACTCTCTCACACATTGTTGCACCATGCCCAACTGTGCGGATCCTATCACATATGCATTGGCATGCAAGCTTGTGGCATGAACTTTGCCACATTAGCCTGCGGGTCTGCTGCGGTTGATGACGACAATAGTTGTGCCAATTAAAGCTGATGTTATAGATGCACCTGCTGTTGAGTATGAGACAACTACTGCTGAAGCTCTGGACGGTGAGCTTCAAAACTTGTGTCAATCAATTGTTGCCGCAAGACTTCATTTGGACACACATTGCCGCGACGTGTCCTTGTCTGAAGCACCTCCTCTCTTAAGCGCTTTTCCTCCTAAGATGTTGCTTGCTCTCTCCTTGGACCACACTCTAAGACTATGCACAAGCTTGGCGCTGAGAGGTCATTCAGCTGTTGAGTGACCATCGGTGGGATCTCCATATTGAGGTCACTCAAACCGTCCTCAATTAATCCATGTGTGCAGGGTCGCCACGTCACGCGCTCACCCTGCCACTGGTGAGTAATGACAGTCGTTGTCATCCTTAGAAGCTTGAGCTGTAACTGTTGCTTCTTACTGGCGGCACGAGTCTGCTACTCCAATCGCATGTTGAGCATGTGCAGACGTCCTTGTGCTCTGATACCATGTTGGGGTTTTGGAGCCTGTAGTGACAAAGTCACCACGTGCTCTCATGCAGCAAGGGGGTCTTGCTGCTGTCCAGGATCTCTGTGCCCAGCAAGCAAACCTTGTACTCCAATGTGTAGAAGCGGAAGACTTGGAGTGAAACTTGTATTTGAAAAGACTATCAAGTACAAGTATGGTACAAGGAAACATCGGTGAAACAAACTGAGCTCAATGCTCTGACACAACCTGTCCCATCCCAGGGTGCAACACCTTCCTAGGCCGTCAAGGATGTCGTTGCAAGGGTCTCAGCACAGACACCGTACTTTCAGCTGAAATGGCCTCCAGGTTGTCAGGGCAGCCTCCTCTCCACGCTGGCAGCCACTGCCAGACTTATTGGGTCGTCAGAGGACTTCTGACCCTCCTAGCCAAACTAGTAGAGTGCTGCCAGACTTACTAGGTCGACAGAGGGGAGCTCCAACAAGAAACACAGCTTCCAGATGCTCCTAACCAGGCTGGAAGAACATTGCCAAACACACTAGGTCAACAAAGGGAGACTCCAACAAGACACACAGCTTGTAGACCCTCCAAACCAGGCCGACAGAGCACTGCCAAGCACACTAGGTTGACAGAGGGAGACTCCAACACAGTGTGACTGTCCAATGAGAATCAGCTCTGTAAAGCAAAGCCGAGGTTAGATACTAACTCTGGGCTCTCACGCCTAGACACAGCTCTTGGCCCACAGATGGGCCACTTCAAGCAAGTGAGCTCAAGCTAGGCAGCTTGAGTCTTGCACATAGTCTGGCCACCAGAGCGAGGTAGTTAGGCCTTTAGGTAGTCAGGGGCTTCCTCCTGCCCAGGCTGGCAGACTGCTGCCAGGCTTACTAGGGTCTTGAGATGAGAGCGACAGCAGAGTCTTGGTCTGAGGAATGTCTGGCAGAGATGGACTGCAGGTCATTGGAGTTGATGTTGGAGTTGCTTGCTAAGTTACCGCTGAGTACTGGACTGACTCAGTCCAGTCTGCTTTTATACCGGGATCCTGACAAGTTGACCAGCTGCACTCACCCCAGAAGAAGCTTTGTTGTGCAAGGTCGTAGCTTCCTCCTCAAGGAATCTTCCTAGTCCAAGGCTCGCAGCTTCCTCCTCAATGAAGCTTCCTAAATGCTGGCAACTTGGGCGTGGTCCCAGTTGCTGAGTCGTGCATGTTGCCGCTGACGCAGGGCGGTCTCCACTCTTTTGTTCCGCATGCAGGTGCTGAGTCGTGCATGTAGTAGCTGATGTAGCTGCTGATCTGTGCATGTGGTAGTTGATGCAATGCTGAGTTGTGCATGCACCACATGGTGCAGAGTGGTCCCTGCTCTAGAGCCCTGCTTGCATATGCTAATGCAAGCGGTCCCAGCAGTCGAGTCAAGTGTAGCCCCACCCTGACTGGTGTGGGCCAAGTACCCAGTAGTGCTTGCTTGCAGTACGTAGTTGCTGACCAAGCTGGGACAACAGGCATGCACAGTCCTGCTGTGCATGCAGAACTTCAAAGATCCAGGCTCCTTTCCCCCCTTAGAGCTGGATGCCAGAATTTAATCTGGCCTGTACATCAGAAATTCCTAGTCAAGCCGCACCCGGGTATGTACGGATAAAAATCTGTAACTTCGCGTACAAACCTCTGATTGTCAATCTGAGTGTGCCATGTCGAAGCTCTCGCTTAACGTAGTTATCGCTCACTCTAACAATGGAGGGATGAAGGGGTAAAGAAGTGGGGTGATGTAGCTGTGGATGTGTGGGTTTCGGCTAGAGTTAGGTGGGTGTGGGTTGGGGGTGTGGGGTACGGGATGGGGGTTGGGGTTGTGTAGACATGGAATTCGGGGGTTTGTGTGTTCACAGATTCAAAGAGTTGGGAGATGGAGGATGAGATATTTGATGTGGGGGTTGGAAGTTGTAGTGGGTTTGTGTAAAAGTGGCTTGGGGTTGAACTGTGCATAGAGATAGAGAGGCAACATAGGGAGTACAGAAGGGTGTAGAGGTGGAAGGGTGTTGAGGCATAGAAGCATCAAAATGTCTAGTTGTGCGGATGAAAGAGTGTGTTTGTATGTGTGTATGTGTGTGTGTGTGTGTGTGTGTGTGTGTGTGTGTGTGTGTGTGTGTGTGTGTGTGTGTGTGTGTGTGT
>SZWC01010354.1:37104-61607 GCA_023375785.1 Penium margaritaceum
GCCCAATGGGCCAAGCTTCCCATGCCAATTTGTTACATTGGTATCAGAGCGCCAGGGTTCGAGTCCCTCTGTGGATGCGGAAGGCGGGTCCACTCCTAGGTGGGAGGAGTGTAGCGCGGGCCGGCTTCTCCTCATGGCTTGAACGGGTCCTAGACTGTGGGCGATTGGATGGGATGGATTGAGGGTCGGAGACCCTCAATCACCGCGATTTTGGCCCAATGGGCCAAGCTTCCCATGCCAATTCGTTACAATACCGGTATTGTAGTCACATTTTCTCACCGAGTGGGGATAACTTTCATGTTTTTAAATTTATTAAATTTGCTTCTTTTCTATTTCTTTACGTTTTGAGGCGTCATTCTGTGTGCATTAATGGGAATCTTTTTCACTTTATTCTGATATGGTCGACCTTTGCTTATGATTTTGGCAGGGGGCTTTTTCTGAAAGTTTTTCTGATGTCATGTTTATAAAATGACAACTTTGTGTCGTTGCGTCTTTCCACAAAGAAACGTGCTGGAGTATGGTCGCGCAACCGATATTTTTGCCACCGAATGGATGTTGGCAGAATCGGTCGCGCGACCAATGCAGAGCACAAGGGGGAGGGGGTTGGGGGGGGAGGGAGGGGGGAAGGGCTGGGCCGGCTCTTCCCCGCGAATGCAGAGGAAAGGCCGGAGGCCAGTTCTTGCCACGGCGAGGTCTCGCTGACGGCCAGCAGCTCGCCGACGGTCAGCAGCTCGCCGACGGCCAGCAGCTGCGCGCCGAGTAGCTCGCTGGCCGTCGGAAAGCGAGCAGCTGCCCGCCGAGCACCTCGTCGACGGCCAGTTGTTCGCTGACGGCCAGCAGCTCGCTGGCCGACGGCATGCAGCGCGCTAGCCGACGGCCAGCGATTAAGAAACGAATGTGCAACGTCGTAAGGGCGAGGGCTCGAGGCCGACGGCCTCGAGCCCTCGCCCTCGCATCCCCCCTCATCATCAATTGTGAGGAGGGACAAGGGGAGAAAGTGAGATAATACGTGCAGGATAGATGCGGGTGGGAGAGAAAAAGCAGCGACTGGGGGTCCGTTTGAAAGTATTCGCGATGTGTACCGGATGGACCTCCCGCGCACAAAAGTGGGTGTTGGAGTCATATGGTTGAAAGTGGGTAACGCGCGCAAGTTTTTCAACTTTTTTGAAAAAAGCAAAAAGTGGGGAATGCGTAAATACCCGAACAAAAAGTGGGGAATCCGGTCTGCGATTCCCAAAACGTGGGTAACCTGCACATAACGTTTTCAAATAGTGGGTAAAAAGGAATCCCCCCCTCTGTTTTTCTCGTCGTCGATGGCCAAAGATGTCCTCAATGACGTACCCTACTGCTCATTGATGTCACCGACGGGTTTTTTATGAATAAAAGAATCTTTAATTTTGACCAGGGTTCAATTATATTCGTGTTTCGTTAAATTTGTCGACCAGCTTATGCATGGTCCTTTAATTTCAACGCCAGATCGAGGTCAATTTCCTCCTGTCCGATAACTTCGACGTCGTGCGACCGTTAGCAAGTGCGCGCGCAAGGGTAAACTTGCCGTACACCCACTGTCGTCGCAACTAATCTACACATTCCCCATTTTTTGCATGAAAAGAATAGGATGGCCACTTTGACAGAAGAATACCTATAACGTCCACGAAATGCAGAAAACACTTTTGAGGGCCACTATTAAAAACTAATACTCCGGATGTCCACCGAGCTTAAAATCGTATGGGGAACACTGAAATTCTTGCCATACCCACTTTCACACTCCACCGAAATACGCCGATGACATGAAAAGAAGACCTTGGTCACTGACGCAAACACAGATTAGGTCCCGTATGCTAATACATTTCCTTTTCAAAAAACATATATCGAGAGTTAAAAACCACTTACTTGCTCACGATTATTTTTTGTACATGTTCAGTGTTTCCCTACCTTCGCGGGTCTCTCTTTCACACTCTCCCCCCATCTCTCTCTCTCTCTCTCTCTCTCTCTCTCTCTCNTCTCTCTCACTCTTTGTGTTTTTACAACTTTCGCTATGCTTAAGAGTCCTCGAACTAGGAAACAAGAAAAGCATCGGTACTGGTATCGGCATCGAGCTGGACGGCTGCTCGATACCGACGCCGATACCCTTGATAGCCGCGATACCGGCACAGGGGCTCGATGTCGGTATCGACCGGCGATGCTGGGACTCCGACGGGCTGGTTGGCGGCAACGAGCCAGCCCGTCGACTCCCTCTTTGGCTAGTCCTCATTGGCAAATGCCAACGAGGACTATCAGGCTGTCGACCGGACGAGGTCCGATCGATAGTTCGACTTGTTTTGGCGCTCTTCTCATGTCGACGACGTCGACATGAGAAGAGCGCCAAAACAAATTGTGGTGGACGTCGACTCGGCGTCCATATTTACGCCGCAGGTATAGATGTCGAGTCGACGTAAAAAAACATTTTCTGTGCGTGGGAGAGATTTTACCAAAACAATTACGTCGCCCAACTGTTTTTCACATTGTAGCAAACTGAATTGAACAGTTTTAAGTGAACAGGACTGTTTCGTTCGTTAACGTAACGAACTAGCAAAACAGTCCTCAGACGGGTCCGTAGACCCAAAGCAAATAGGCCCATTCGAGGGTTGTTTTTCTCGTTCGCGTTGCGAACGAGCACAAAACGCGACTGTGCAAATCCACGGTTGCATGATTGTCATGTATACAAAAGACCAGCGGACAATGTGCGACAAGGAAAAAAATAATTCTTAAGTTGACATAAATGATACCCCCAGTGTTTTATGTGTCAAAAACGCGACTACTTGTCAGTAAAAACAGAAATAATAGAAAATTCGTTACATAAATGAACAATGAACAAAGGATGTGATAAAGTATCCCGTGAAACCAATAAAAGGTAGAAAGTCACACTTTGGATACCCACAGTCGTCTGACTTATTCGTATGGAACCGTTGTAGCGTGAATGTGTTTGCAATAGTGGGTGCGGCATGCATGATCTCAGGTGCTTCGAGAAAAGTGGGTACAGCACGCATCTTTTGTGTATAGTGAGTACCGTGTCTAGAATGTGCGAGAAATGGCTAGGAGAAAATTTGGAGGCCCAAACAGTGGGTAGAGCGGAATTAGGCCGGCGCGCGCAAGTACCGAGTCGAAAAAAAAAGTTCTTCGCTCAACGGTCGTCACCATAAGGACGGAGGTGGCCGTAGGAGCGCATGCACCACCGTTGCTCTAATTGATGAGCTGCCCTTACCTTAGGTTGTCATGTCTCCGTAAAGACAGGAAGGCTGTGGGCAAGAGCAGCTACACACGTCATTCTCGGCCTCAAAACCTTCTTCGTTCCCTCAGCCACCATGGACCGATTTCTGAAGAAGGTGCCCGCCGACGATAGGACTCGGCGTCTGCACGAGGCCTCTCGTCAGGGTTCTCCTTCACGCCCCGTGCCAACGAGACGTCCTGTTGGACGTCCGTGGAAGCCTACGAAGCTGTTCGATGTGGGGTACGGAGCGTAGTCGTGAGGGGGGGACGATGCACATCGGCATGAAAGCGCTCAAGGAGGAGGCATGCTCATGGTTCATGGATGCATGGGACCACATCCGTGAGGCGGAGCCCTTGGTGAAGAACGCATGGGCTCGCTCGGGTTTCACACGTTTTTTCGATCCAGCATTCCGACGTGATGCTGCCCCATACGCAGGCAAGCTGCTGTTCCATGATGAGCCATGTGATGAGGAGGATGTCCTAGAATACCCTACTGATCTTGGATTTCGATTTCAAATATTCTTTTGGAGGTTTTTCATGAACGGATTTTTTCTTCGACGAATTGATTAGGTATCACCTAAATAACTTCTTTAACAGGCTAAAAAAAACATTCGTTCATGTCCCGGGTTCTACAAGCCCGAAAATCAGAAAAAAATAGAAAAAGCCACGGTTCACGCTCGCAGTGCGCTATCGCACACCTCACTGACGCGCTATCTGGCCTATTTGACATGTAAAAGTTACACGTCAGACCTGTCAGACAGCGAACGGATGGTGTGTTCGCACACCCGCAATGCTCTGACGCCCGCTCGACGAGGATAAATCCTCGTCCGCGCAGGGATTTGACATAGCTCATCGAATTCAAAGATCAGACAATTTCGTTGAATGAAAGTCTAGGAACTACCTAAATAACTAAAACATCAAAAGCTGTGTTCGAAATCATGGAACACATAATTAGAAATTTTGAAAAAAACAAAATCAAAGATCAGTAGGGTAGTCTTTGTCATGTGACATGCGATTGTGTTTCTGACTGCGAGTAAAATGTCTTATTCCCACATTCTCACTCCATGCTTGACTGTTTGACTTTTCGAATGTTCGCAACTTAATCGTTCGAGAGTTCGAAGGTGCCGAATTCCACATCCGCGTTGATGAGCTCAACAAGCTGGCCGCTGCTGCGTCACAGGAATGCGGTCACCTCACCGCTGTCACTGGTGCTGTGGGCGGATTGGTTGCCACACTGACTGGATCAAGCACGTCCATTGCCTCTGTCAATTCACCCCTGTCCGCAATCATCGGCCTGAAGCAAGATGAGCTCACTGCCTCGCTGGTCGGAGCCACCATTGGCATGCCCGGTCCGCAGGTCAGCCACCTGGCCATGCAGCAGGGGACGGATGAAGACCAGCCGCCTGCTGCAGAGTCTGTGGCCTTTGATCCCAGCAAGCTGGCCGAGGGTTTACCCATGGCACTGCCGCCTGCTCCTGCTGCTGTGGAGCCCATGTTTGGCCCGGATGAAGCCAACCTGCGCAAGTCCCTGAAGATGCTGGCCGTGTGTTTTGATGACGCAGGGGATGCCGAGAGTAGGGCCATTGCCGAGCTGCTGGATGTGGCCTCAATCACAGGGCCGCTGCCCCATGCGTATGAGTTGCGCGCGGCCCTTGCTGTCAATGTGGAGGGTGCCATATGGCTCTCGGGTGGGGCAGATGAGCCAAGCACCGAGCTGATCGACTTTTCCTGAAGCATCTAAGTGTCGTTTCTTGTTCTTTTCACACCCAAACGGAGCACGAGTGCCACCCAACCCCTTAAGAGGGGTAAACATGAGGTAGGCCCTAGAATTCGTTGAACACATTCTTATGATATTTGAATAGTCCCTTGAATTCGACGAGCACACCATATTCAGCGACTTTCAACTACATCAAGAAAAATTAACATCAAAATCATCAAGCAGCTGGGTATTTTGTGTCCTCGTCCACTTGAACGGGATGAGCGAGAAGGACATCTTTCCCGGGGAAAATCTCTTCGGTGTCTTTGTAGTGCTCGAGTCTGCTCACATGGAACATAAAATGAATTGGCATAGTGTCACGGAGTTTGAGTCGCGCCACCTCGAGGGTTTGCATGCGCTTGATCTCAAATGGTCCCAACCATCAGGGTTTCAGACTTGAACAGTTGGCTTCGCGGAGTTTGATGTTGGGCGAGCTAAGGAATTCATTGCCTAAAGTGAAAACGTCGATGTTATGATGTCAGTTAGTTGCTTGTTTCATCGCTGCTTGTGTCTTTGCGAGGATTTGTCGTGTTTCCTCCTAGATGGTGAAGTCTTGGTGTTGGACGTCGACTACGGGAATGTTGCTTTGAATTTGTAGTTTGGCTAGTGTGGTGGGAAGTTTTCCATACACCACTTCCGACGGAATTTTTCCCGCTGCGGTGGAAAGTGCCGAATTGTATGCGATTTAGACAATCAAGAGTTTTTGTGCCCAATCCGTCCCATGAGGTTTGCATAGTGTTCGAAGAAGCTGTTTGAGCATCTGACTGGTCCGCTTGGTTCGGCTGTCAGTTCGAGGATGAAATGCCGTTGAAAGTTGAATTCTTCTGCCACAACGAGTCATCTGTTTGGGCCAAAAATGGTTCGTGAACCGACCTTCTCTGTCGCTTGTGATGGTTCTTGGTACGCCATGTAGCCGCACGATGTTGTTTGGAAACATGCGTGCTGTTCCCTCGGTGGTGATGGTGGTTTTCGTCGGAATGAAATGAGACATTTTGGAAAACTTGTCGACTGCCACGATGATTGGGTCATATCCCTCTGGTGTCCCTGGTAGTCTTGTGACGAATTCCATGGAGATATCAGCCCAAGGTTCTGTCGAAATAGGGAGCGGTTGCAGAAGTGCGACGAGATTTTTGTCGTTCACACGTGTCGCATGATTTGGAGAAGATGGCCACGTCGGATTGCATCTTGTTGCACGAATAGGTTTTTGCCGGCTTTTTCAGTGTCTTGTTCTCTCCAAAGTTTCCACCTAGTCCTATGTTGTGGTATTCTTCGAGCAACATACGGCAAAGGTTATTGTTCGAGGGAGCAACTACCTGGTGAGTGTATCGTCGTGGCCAATAGGGTGTGTTGTACCAGAATCTCGCTTTGTCGTATCCGCTGTACTCGTCATTGCCTTCTGTGAATAGCCGCTCCAGATACGGGTCTCACTGTAGCTGTAGCGTTGACACCTCAGCCATTAAATCTGGCTGGCGGCTGAGTGCGTCCGTCGAGTTGATTTTGCCTTGCCGGTACTCGATATCGTTGTCAAACCTGGATTCAAGCAACTCCATCCATCGGGTTTGACGTCGACTGAGGTTCGGCTGCATCTTCAAATGTTTTAACGGATGGTGGTCGGTGTGCAGAATGCATCAGCGGCACTCTAGGTAACACTACCAACATTTGAATGAATGTACCACCGCCAACATTTATTTATTGTGTGCGGCGTAGTTGAGTTCCGGGCCTCGCAGTTTTTGGGACATGTATGTGACCGGTTGCTCGCCATTGCCATGGTCTTACAGGAGGACCGTGCCGATGGCTCGGTCTGACACGTCGGTAGCCATGACGTAGTCAACCATTCGATTAGCTAACTGTACGACAGGCGCCGAGGTCAAAGCATTCCGCAAAGCGATGAAAGCTTCTTGTTCTCTTTCTTCCCACCGCCACTCGTCCTCTTTTATAGTGAGGTTGGAAAGAGGCGCTGACACTCGGGCGTAATCCCGTATGGAATGCCGGTAGAAGTTGTAGATGCCGAGGAAAATTTCAACATCTCGGACATTGGTTGGCGTCGGCCAATCAGCGACTGCTGCCACCTTTTTTGGATCCATGGCGATCCATGCTCCGTTGATGACATGACCCAAGAACTCTATCCCACATCGACGGAAGTTGCACTTTGAAAGATTTCCAAGAAAAACTCTCTTCGTGAAACTTTGAGAACTTTTCAAAGGTGTCCATTGTCCACCTTTGGAGCATAGCTGTAAACCAGTATGTTGTCTAGGTACACCACGACAAAATTGTCAAGGTGTTGGAGGAAAATGTTGTTCACTACAGCCATGAACGTTGCCGGAACATTCGTTAGTCCGAACGACTTTACCGTGAACTCGAAATGCGCGTAGTGAGTTCGGAACACCGTTTTCTTGATGCCGGCATTTGTCATGCGTATCTAGTGATAACCGTTGCACAAATCAATCTTGCCAAAAAATCTAGCCCCTCTGAGTTGGTCGAAACGTTCGTCGGCTCGGGGAAGAGGGTAACGGTTCTTGATGGTGGCGTCGTTCAACGCCCGATATTCCACGCACATCCGCATCTCACCAGTTTTCTTTTATACGAATACTACTGGTGTGGCGTATGGTGATGTGGATGGGCAGATGAACCCTTGACCAAGCATCTCGTCAAGTTCCATTTTCAGTTCGTTCAGCTCGTGATCGCTCATCCGATAGACCCCTCGAACTGTAGGTCTGATGCCCGGATTTTGTTTGATGTTATGGTCCATGTCTCGTTGATGAGGTAGGGTTCTCGGGACTTCATCACGGAATACGCTCGTAAACTCCTGAATGAGTGGTGTGAATAATTCAGGTACCATCGCAAACTTTGTTCATGCCAATGAGGCCGATGAGGCCGATGATGAGTCAGCTGTTGCCACTTTTGCTTCTTCCATTGGCTCGAGATGTATGATCCACGCACAAGCTCCTCGTCGTGTACCGTATTTGGCCACGTTGAGCGGTATCGGATGCATAGATTTTCTCTTCTCACCTACAACACCTGCCTCTGCTGCTTCTATCTCTGCTGCTTCTACTTTTGACACCGTCGATTTCCACGTAGACGTCACCGCTGTTCTGGTCGACCTGCGGATTGTGCCGGTACAGGAAATTTTGTCCGAGAATGATTTTGTGATCACTCATTGGACATGACCTCTAGATCATTACATCCTTTAGATCTCCCTCTTATAGTCGTGGTTCTTGGAGCCTACGTAGTTACAATCTCCCTTTGCCAGTTTTCCCTTCAAACACCCTTGGTGCGGTCTACAATCTCAGCTTGCGAACCATGTCCTTGCTTAAGAAGCTGTGTGAAGCTCCTCCATCTAGTAGTGCCAGTACTGTTTTGCGACTCTTGCACCCTCGAGGCTGGACTTGTAGCAGTATTGCCAGTTGGTCGTCTTCGTACCCCTTGTCAAAACTTTGCGAGCTCAGAAATCCTTTGTAGGGATGTAGGCCATTTAGATGGGCGATCGTTTTGTGTAGATCGCTCCGTGAGGACAAGAGTTGCGCCTTTCACTCCTCGCCTTTGCCGTTTTTCAACGCATTCTTTTGTGACTTCCCCTCCTTTGGACGTGCTGATTGCTTTGAAAATTGCAAGCGATGTGCTTGACCTTTCTGCAGTTGTAGCAAGTGCGCGTATCTTTCTGGTTGACGGCGTACACTTCCATTGGAGTCAAGGAGTCCGCCGACTGTTTTTTTCCATTTTCATGATGATTGTGGTAAGGAGGTCGCCAACGGTAGGATTCATGGATCCGAGCGTTGTAGTCAGTGCTATCGATCCTTTTTGTTGCGGCAATAATCCACGACAATTTGTTCTGGATGCCAAAAGTGGCAATGGCTTGCCGGATATCTCGTTTGAGGCCGTTGTTGTAGTCAAAACAAAGTTTTTTGGGGGCAATGTCTGCTCCAATTATGATCTCGCGGAATCTCCGCGTGTACTCTGCCATGCTGGACTACTGACGGAGACGTTGGAGATTGTAGTGTGTGTCAGAATTTATGTTCAACCGTCTGAAACGTGCAAGCATCGTGCTGGAGAATTCGTTCTAGTCGGTTGGTGGCGTTAGCGCGTCTTGCCACTGTGGGTTGATCTGCTCCAAGGGTAGAACTCCTATGGTCTGTGATATGAGACGGACGCCATTGGCCGTTGATGATGCCCCACCGGTCTCCTGCTGCCGTTTGATGGTCCTTAGATCAGACCACTAGCTTAGTGTCATGCCAAGCAAAAACGCGGCCGCGAGGTCAGTTTTCTTCTGATCATCCTTGACCTGAGCAGCGGTGAAGTACACCTCCAAACTCATCAGCCACATCCGAACCGTTGGTCCTTTTGAATTTTCAGGATCAAACAGTTCTGGTGGTGCTTGACGAGTTTTGGATTTTCTCGAGAGCTGGGAATTTCTCTTGACGAGCACCGCCTCTCATGCACTTACGTTGAGAAGATCCTCCATCATGACGTTGAGCTATTGGAGCAGATGGCTGCTGATCCCCTCTAGCACGGAGATTTAGTTCACCAGTTCCTCGTTGATTCGCGCCTGTCGTCCTGTGCCACCTGTCATTCCTACCGTCGTCATTGAGGCTATCGATAGGGGTGGCTGGTTTACTGCTGTTGGGTCCGCAACCTGATTGGTCGTCGAAGCCGTAGGGGTTGCCTCAGGGTTCGCGTGCAAAGGCATGTTCTTCTTCCCCGTTGCCGAAGTTGTCACCAAAGACCCGCTGCTAGTTGTCGGTTTCGCTCGCTCGCCTCTTGTCGTAGTTACAAATTCTGCGATGCGCTATTGGCTTGTGCAAGGTAGTCCTCCAAATGAGTAAAGAAGTTGGATGCCTCTCCAACACCGTTGCGCTCTGATCCCAAATGTTTTTGCTGAATGGAGCGTAGATGGTGAGCAGGTAGAAATTGTGAGGGAGAACACGATATAGAATTAGAGACCTTTGATCAATTCATAGTTAGCGGTAAGTGTACTTCGATGACAAGTGTCCAAAAGATTGAACATATGTATACAAGTGTTGACTTACAAATGAGGCATAGTCGGGGTCGTTGGGTTGTTTGTCGAGCAACGCATGCGGAGCCGGGTTATAAGTGGTCGGACTCCAAAAGGCCCACCGAGAAATCGGTGGACATCGAGAATTGATGGTGAAGACGCGAGATGCATCTTTGCAAATCGAGATGCGTCGAGAAGTCTGCCAAAAGGTTGTGATACTTCTGTCGTAGATTTGCGAGAGTAGTCAAAGTTGTCAAAAGGTTCAAGAAGATTCACTGGAGGCGAGGGAAGTTGGCCGGTTTGTCCTCGACTGTTGGAGTGAATATCGCGGTCGTGCGACTCGGTGGGCCTTTTGTGTAATAACGGAAATGCCCACTCGAAGAGATTAGGGACTCGGGTATGTCTGGTATGTAACGCATACAATGCCGAGAATGAGAATCAGGCATGTGTTGGGTCCCGGGCGCTCAAGCCAAGCGACGCGAGTGAGGTTGTACTGTGATTGGCTGCTTTGATAGGCTTCGCCGAGAGTTTAGGGGGCTTCCACGATGTTGAGGTGCGGTTTTGCAAGGACCCAGCACCGTCGAGAAGTCAACCAAACAATATTGAAACACCAATATTGTTTATGAAACTTTAGTCCATCTTCTCAGAAGGTGTTCAAGGGTTTCCAGAACTTGGGGAACAGAAAATCGCCGAATGGAGAAGTTGGCCAAAATGCCCTCAGCCGGTCGATGTAATGTATCATAAGTTTCTGCACAGTGGGCCATGAGAGTAATGACAATAATGCCCATGCACAACTACCAGGGACTCGTGTACGTCTGGTGCATAACACTTCTCCCATTTTTGCCGCATCGTCCTGGCGCATGACGCTGGTGTGGGCTGTGGCGACAAAAGCAACCGACGATCGGATGAGCAACGTCTTGTATGCCATCGTAAGGGTCCCAACTGTTGTGCATGGCATCGTAGCCGTGCCACCTAACTAGATACTCTTTAGTCTTCCCACGTTGTTGATGTCCAATAATGTCCTCGATGCTATCCTTGGTTTCACCGTCCACTTCTGTTATGAAGCAAGCGGCTGACAAACATCACACCTACGGCGCCTTCGCCGTTGGCGAGAGGATAATCCTCAGCTCTGCCAACATCAAACTCAGCGGAAAAGATTTTGCCAAGCTCAAAAACCCAGTGGTTAAGACAGCTTAAGATCGAGTGCTGGAAAACCCTAGTGGTTGCGTGACACAAGCTCCTTGGCACCATGGCAATATGTCTATTGTTCCACATCTGCAAGGTGAAGTACTATCACGACCCAAGTGAGAATTTTTCAGATGGAGACGTCCCTCTACCTCGTCTGGCCCAAGTGGACAGTGATACGGAGTACAACAGTAAGGATATCCTCAGATACTACAAGACTACATAGTATCTAGTGCAGTGATATTTTATTATATACTCAGCACCCAGCAAGGCCTCTCCATCCAATAACGCTGGTACCATTTATCCACTCCTACAGCCTCTCGGTTGCACTCTTAGCAGTATTGCCAGTTGGTTGTCTTTGTACCCCTTGTCGATCTTTTTTATCTCAAGTATCCTTTGGGACGATTTCAGGTGTTCAGTTGGGCGATCGTTCGGAGCAGATTGTTCCTCGTCGATAAGAGTTGCGCCTTCTAGTCCTGCCCTTTACCGTTTCCCGACTCGTTTTCCTACGACTTCCCCCCCCTTTCTGGCCTGTTTTCTATTATGGCAGTTACAAGCAATGTGACCAGGTTTACTGCAGCTGCACAAAAGTCGTTGATCATGCTTATCGACTGCGCTGACNACGATTTCAGGTGTTCAGTTGGGCGATCGTTCGGAGCAGATTGTTCCTCGTCGATAAGAGTTGCGCCTTCTAGTCCTGCCCTTTACCGTTTCCCGACTCGTTTTCCTACGACTTCCCCCCCCTTTCTGGCCTGTTTTCTATTATGGCAGTTACAAGCAATGTGACCAGGTTTACTGCAGCTGCACAAAAGTCGTTGATCATGCTTATCGACTGCGCTGACTTTCATCGGGGATGAGGAGTCCCCTGATTGCGATTTTCCACCGCCACGATAGTCACAGTTTTGGTGTCACCAGCTGTAGGGTTCTTAGAGCCGAGCGTTGTAGTCAGCGCTGTCGATTCTTGCGGCTGATGTGATCATCACATTCAGGTTACTTTGGATACCGAAGATTGCGATTGCTCGACGGATATCTCGTTTGAGGCCATTGTTGAAGTGAAAACGCAACTCGTCTAGGACGAGGTTGGCAACACTGATAGTTCTGCGGAATCTCTTCATGTACTCTGCCATGCTGGACTGTAGGTGAAGTTATTGCCGCTTGTACCAAAAGTCAGAATCTTTGTTCAGTCAGCCAAAACGTGCGAGTACTACACGTGCGAAGTCATCCCAGTCGTCAGATGGCATCATCGCCTCTTGCCAGATTAGATTGATCTCCTCCAAGGGTAGAACTTTGGCGGTAGGCAATGTGAGACGGGCATCAAGAGCCGTTAGGCTCTTGATGCCAACTGCCATCTAAAGCATAGTCCGAGGCACGTATGAAGACCACGTATTGCACCATTCACAGAGCCGCATGAAGGGCTCTTGTCCAAGGAAACTCCCCCAGCTATGTTGGATCATCTACTTTCAGAGCATCCTGTCCATCAGGTGTGATGGAGGTTCAGGATGTGGGAACTGCACGAAGGAGGCGAGTAGAATGCTCCACCACAAACAAGCAAAATGTGCCTAATACAACAAGAGCGTCTGGCGATGACGATCATGTACGATCTCCATCCCAAGAAACACAGTTGTAGTACCAAGGTCCTTCATCTTGCAGGTAACTTGAAGGATTGCATTGGCCTCCTTTATGGCGTCCATAGAAGGAGATGCAATCAGGGGGTCTTCCATGTAGGCCATGATGGTGTTGAAACTCTCAGGTCTCTTTCTAAGGAAGAGAGATGGGCCTGTGTCACTTTGCACGATACAGGTGACCTCCTGGTTCCAAATTCGTTTACTTGTTCAAGCCATGAAATGCCTTATACAACTGTAAGACCTTGTCATCATCCTCGAAACCAGGTGGCCGGACCATGTATACATGCTCCTGTAAGGTGCCACGGAGAAACAAGTTGTTCACGTCCATCTGATGAAGCTTCGTGTTGTGGTGAGCTACAACCCCAAATAGAGAACAAGCTGTTGTCACGCGACCAATGGGTGCAAAGGTATCATTGAATTCCACACCCTCAACTTGTGAGAATCCCTTGGCCTTCAAGCAAGCCTTGTAGCAGTCCAATGTTCCATCAGGATTCAATATCATACAAAAGACCCACTTGGTCTGAATAGCCCAAGAGGGAGTTCGACAAGCTCATAGACACCATGCTCACGGATGGCTCTCAGCTCATCCTTACAAGAAACATGCCACAACTCTTCATCTTGAACCAAGAGTGCCTCTTTCAATGTGCTTGGATCAAGTATCATCAAGGCAAAGCTCTTGGTGTCAAAGACACACCCCTTTGACTTGTTATGACCACGACAAAGTTGGCTGCAACATCACAAGCGACTAAGAACTCTTGGGAGACCAACTCCTTACCAACAATAAATGCTTGGTGGATTTCAGTGTTGTCCCCCTTGACACTCACGCCAAGAGCCTTTGTGCCAGGCTTGCCACTCTAAGCACCACAAGTTGGGCATCTAGGCACAGAGTCAGCAGTTTGAAAAGCCCTAGAGGATAGTGGTTGGAGACTTCTACCAGGATTGCCGGAGTAGCCCCATGCCGAGGTGCTAATCATGTGCTACAAAGTTGGCTGTTGGACCTCGGCTATAGGGTTTGTGGACACATAGGATGAGCGAGCGTAGGCGCATGAGTAGGTATGACTAGGGATGCTGTCACTGTCGTGGGATCACGGGTGCCAGAGGGAACTGGCATTGAAAAGCAATGGATAGGATGAGACTCCTCCATCTCTAGGAAAAAACTTCTCCATCTGTTAGGAAGCCACACAAGTGGCAACCTGGTTGGCAGCCAAGGACAAAATGCTGGTCGTGGTAGGTGAGAGCCTCAAAGAAGAGATTGTCTCGACACTCTACTATGCAATGGCAAGCAGGTTCCCAAATGCGCCAAGCCGTCAACCGTGGAGAGATGCTGAGAAAGGCACACATGTGACCTTGAGGTGAGACCTCGGATCCATACTGGTTCTCGGTGTACCAGACACATGCGAGGGACCTCCAAACATGAGCAAGATGGAGATTGGCGCCCTGGCCAAACCATGGCTCGTACGGTGTGACATGGTTCAGAGGAGGGCCATTTGGCAAACGGTTACTGACCCACATCTTATAGAATAAGGCCTCAAATTCAAGGGACTCCAGAAGACCGCAATGAGATTGCATGGCGCGGAGTACATCCTCCATGGTGTGGTTCCAACGCTCGGACACATCATTTTTCTGCGGTGTAGTGGTAGCGAAGAGCTGGTGAAAGACACCGTGCTCAGCAAAGTAGGCATCCATCTTGTCCAAGAACTCATCACTACAATTCCAGCTGAACGTGTGAAGGGTGAAAAGACTTGCGCTTAGCCATGACTAGCCAGAGGCAGACCACCAGGACGGCACTGATGTTCTGGTGGAGGATGTAGACCCACCTCATCCGGGTGAAGTCATCACTTCGGGTGAGCACATAGCAACCCAGATCTGAGAGGGACCCGATTTGAGCAACCAAAAGTATTTGCATAGCCATCGGCTTATGTTCCAAGCTAATCGATCATTACAAGCACATCATCATCATGGCAACTATCAATTTTCTCTAGCTTGAAGAGTGATACTTAGCTATGCATGGCTTGTTGCATATTCCTCTGGTATCCTACATTAATGGGTGTACTTATGGAATAGGTCAAGAGGTCAATAGTGTATGGACAATAATACAACCATAACACAGCATTCAGCTACTGCTGTTGAATATGATGTCAAAATGCCATTCATGTAGGCCACCTTGTGCTCTTTTGGTATGTGAGATTCGATGTTAACACCGGTCAAAGATGTGGGCCCAAATCCTTTTTCATGGAACTTTGGGGCAGTTTCAACGTGGCACGACAGGTTCTCTTTGCGTTCACGTGTATGTTTTGTGTGAGTTATGGTTGCCTCCCGCTCTCTGTGTGTGAGTTGGACAGAGTTCTGAGACATTCACTTCGACAAAGAGGATGACGGCATTTTGCATTAGCATTTTTACATGGTCATGAGCTGACGACTTATATTGCTATTTTCAAGCTTTCCAACACACCAAACCATGTGCAATTCCATCAACCGTAGCTCTCACTACATCAGTTGGATTGCGACACTCCAATCAAGCCGTTCAGTTAGCAGAACGCGTGATGCCCGCCCGCTGAGGCACCCTTGTACATCGAGGACCTATCAAAATGTCTTGTTGGAGGTGCATTTGTCCCTACACACAGTGGTGCTGCCCCCTGTGCTATTGCGGTTTGTTTTGATGAGTTGAAAATTGAGTTCGGGGATGGGGATTGACGTGTTTCAAAACCTGTCCGCAGACCTGCAGTCAGAAATTTGACAAAGTCCCTGAGTAGCAAACAGTACTACTAAGTTTTGGACTCTGAGCCAGGATTTTGGCAAAGTCTTTTAGTGACAACCTGTACTACTGAATTTGGCAGATTATCTGCCGGAATCATCTGGAAGATAATCTACCAGATGTTACCTGTTACTCATGTCAGGTGGATTCATCCACCGAATGCCAAATTTTGGCCAAGTCCCCGAGCTGTGTCGCATACTCTAAACTTGAGAGACCATATCTCCCTCATTACTTGAAGGATTCCGGCAATTCAAGTTGAACCAGATTCAGAAACTTGTCAAATAATAGGAACTTAAATCCAATCTGGACTTGATACACTCTTTAGGCAGCGAGAGTAAAATGCGAGGATTTCCCTCTGTCAGCAGGCTTGTCGAAGCACCCCGTTGCCGCACTTGGGCATACTAAGGGGCAAAATACAACACCAAAACCTAGTGCAACAGCTACCATCACAGCATTCACCCATGAGTCTTGATATCTATGCTCACCTGCCGGATGCACGGACAATGGACTATGGACCAGCCACTGATCCCACGGTGTACCACAAGATCACAGGCAGCCTGTCATACTTGGCCTCCACAACACGACCGGACATCTCGTGCACGCTCAACGTGCTTTCCCAGTTCAGCCAGCAACTATGTAGAATCGATTAAGAAAATGCTCAAGCTGCTGCGCTATGTGTTGGACATGGCCACTACTTGATGGCTATTGTGACAGTGACTATTCTCGTAATCATGCAGCTCGCAGTCATGGTGATTACGTGTTTCAGTTTTTGGACGCCGCTGTGTAATGGCGTAGTGCAAAGCAGTTCCGTGTGGCACATAGCATCGTTGAAGCCGAGTACATGGCATTGGGTGAAACAGTGTGTGAGGGGATTTGGCTCTCGCACCTGTTGCAAGAATTGTGTTTAGTGTGGAGGCGCATTTTGCTGATTTCCTCACTGAATCTTTATCCTCTCCATCCCTCCCATTTCAACTGCACCAACTAGGCTGTAAGCCTTCCATACTCCTACCCACAGGACTGTGATAGTTCTTGTGTATATATCTCTGTTTGTGGTCCTGAATGCGCAAGGCACAAGAGAGTGGAGGTGCCTCATCGTGAGCGTAAGACATTCTGGCGCATCATCTTGTCACCCCAGGATTGTGTGCTTTTCTCTTGGTGGAGACCTATAGCCTATAGCCTCTCTCCTCAGAGGTTCTCTTACTTGAATGACTTGTTCCAGAAGTGTTGCATTTATACCCATGAAAGCCATAGTTCAGTGCCTTCGTCAGAGACTGGGTAGGACAGATCTAGGTTTCCTAAAATGTTGTGTTTGTTGATGTGCAAGGGGGTTTTCCGAGTTTAGAAACCCATTTTTAATGGGTGTGCACTCTAAAGTTGCTTTTCCTTTGCACTCTAAAGTTTGCCGGCGAGTCTCGCTCGCAAGCCACTTGGTGAGGATCAACTAGTGATCCTCACATGTGCAGGAGAATGCCCTGTTACTAGAGGATACGTGTCATTTTACGAAACCCTCCCTAAGTTTTTGGCTCTAGCATGCTCCACCATTGGCCATGAAATAAGTTGTGGTTGAATCACCACACGTCAACACCCTGGTCCAGCTAGTTCCGCATCTCAGATCTGTACAAGCATGGAGACGGTGGAGTGGTCACAGCCTGTTGTAAAAACAGACAAGAGTAACTCACATCACAACACTCCTTCACGACCTGATGGCACGCAGTCCATACACATGCAAAACTGACATGAGTATGGAAAGAGATGGTAAATAGTGTACATACACACATCCGGCAGTCAGCTACCCACAGGCAAGGGACAAAGGCTAACCAAACAAATGACTACCCTGAAAGTTATGTGCACCAATGTCACCATGAGGAAGTCCACTTGCTTCAGGTCCATGCTGACCCTGATGACAGATATCACCTGGCGCTTCCCCAAGTCATGCACTGAATGTGCTCATCAGCAATGTGATTCATGAGTGCATGAAATAAAGAATATTTGTGCAATGGAAAGTTCACTCTTGTTATCACACCACAGATCAATGGAAGGCACAGACTTACGCTTCTCACAAAACAAGCGCTACAACCACATTGCCTCAGCAGCTCCAGCACCCAGTATGATTATCTACCTCTGAAAAGTGATGCAGCCCTGCTTGTTCATACACCATGGCACAGCAGTGCCACCCAGCAGAAATATGTTGTCCGTCTGACTCTTCCCATCAGGAATACACAACCAATCACTGTCTGTGTAGCCTTGACCACCATTGAGCACTATGGAAAAACCAGAGCCTGAGATAAGGCCTGCAGACCACATGCCATACCGATTGCAAAGCCGCATGTAGGGCTCTCGCCCGTGTACACTATGAGAGATGTGCAAAGAGGTTCACTGCAAAAGCAATATTGAGATGGTTGATTGTGGCCACATACATGAGAGAGCCCAAGTACAAGGTCACGTCCACTTTCTCCCCCAGGTGTGCTGGATCATCCACCTTCAGGGCATCCTATCTATTTATTGTGATGGGCAGGATGCCTAAAGGTGGATTTGTGGAGGTTGTGGGATCTACACCAAGAATTTTGACAAAGCGATCCCCAAGAACCTGATTGTAGTGCGTCTGGTGGAGCAAGAGTATTCACTGCTGGCGGTCACGCAAGATCTCCATCCCAATGGATACAGCCTTAGGATTGATTTCCTTCATCCATTAGGCAGCCTAGAGGTCAACCTTGGCCTCCATCAAGGGAGACGTGATCAGGTTGTCATCAGACTCGGAGGGCAGTGAAATGCTCAGCTATTTGTTGGAAAAAGGGATATGGATCGAAGTCACTGAGCACATATCTTGAACAAGTTAGTGTGGTAATGATATTTTGATTCCGATACATCGGCAAATACTTGAGATCATACAAAGCTTTGTGCAAATGCCAAACCTTGTCATTGACCTGGAATTCTAGTGGTTGTACCAAATAAATTTCCTCCACAAAAGTTCTGTGGAGGAATGCATTGTTCATATCCGTTCGGTACAGCTCCCTGTCGTGCTAAGCCACAACGTCAAACACAGCATGTGCTATGGTCATACCGCCAAGAGGTGCAAAGGTGTCCTTGAAGTCGATACTCTCAACCTCTGAGGATTCTTTGGCCATCAGGCGGGCCTTGTAGTAATGTAGTAAGGCATGTAGCTTCACCTTTTTCTGAAAACCCCACTTATCCTTCACGGCCTTCCGTCCTGGTAAGAGATTCAAAAATTCTTTTTTGGGATGGTGTGGAGCTCTTCTTCACAAGAAACGTGCCATAGCGCAGCATCCTCTGCCGAGAGTACTTCGTTCAACAAGCCTGAATCAGGAGACGTCAATGGATAACTCCAGATGACCAGGAAACACAAATCCTGGCATGAGAGTTCCTTGGCAAGATGGATGTGGAGTGGTCAAGGGTGTAGCGATCATCAATGCAATGGGTTCAACTGGTGCGCTCAGGCTGCCTCCTTGGGGCATGTGCTTCTTGATGTATGGGCCAAAGGAAGGAGATGGAGGCACTCAGAAAGGTCCTTGAGAGTGATACACTCAAAGCTGGAGAACATGTTGCAGTGGTTCAATTGTACCCCTGTGATGAAGTTGAGGGCCCAGAAATGTGAGCTGCTACTGGTTCCGAGGAGGGTGTAGAGATGCATGGCATGCAGCCAGTAATCAGCAGCCACCTCAGAAACTCCTTGTGTTCATGTGTTGAAATTGGCAAGGTAATGCGCCCTCGACCCGTGCATCCTCGCAGAAAATAGCATCAACGTCCGCTCTCATCCATGGCAAGGAGATGTGCTTAATCACCCCAAATTCACGCACTTGATGATTAGTGTATCAAAAAGTGTATTTATGCATGCAAACATTTTTCACAAAACATCTACATGCATGCATGCCAGCAAAGCCCAGATGTACATTCCTTGCATAGAATGATGAATATGATTGGCTCTACATGATATTGAGTAGTTTCTGTGAACATTCCATGTTCACTAGTTTGTTCACTTTCCAATACACTTGTTGATACACAGCTTCGCGGGTGAGGTAATTGGTCATACATGCATATTGTGCCACTACCTACACCTGGTGATTGTTACAATTCTGGTACAATCTCTAGTTTTACTGTTTGGATCCCTCTGCGTCAACCCACACCTGAAGCAACACCTCCTAAGAGTTGAAGCCAGCCTTTCTTGGATAGCGAGGAAAGATGTCTCAAAATCCGTCTATCTTCGCTCTATGGGGAGGGCAACCTTGGGCTCCAGAGAAGATGGGCATATTCATGAAATTCCTCTATCTAAATAAGAAGCCTGTCATCTGCCACAAGGACTGCTGACGCATGGGGATGATGGATGGTGAGCCCACATACAGCTGGCTAAGACGCTCCTCAATTTGGTGTGTCTTGGCCCACCATCTTTCATCCCTGTGCGGAGGTACCAGAGGTACCGGGGGTACCGTCTGCAACTGAGCTGAGACACCCAGATGCGTAGGAGGTACCTTCTGTGTCTGGGCCCTGACATAGCCGGCAAAGACGCTCTTTGTCTGCCACGAGGAGTGCTGATGTACCTCCTGTGCCTGTGGGTATGCAGAAGGATCTTCTACCTCCTTGATCTTGCCTCTAAAGGGTTGGCACTGCTCCTCACGGGAATGCTACAGTGTGGACGAGACACGCAAGGTGGACTGCCAATCCACCACTGGTGTGACGATGCCGGTTGCCTGTGTCGGCTGCTATGGTACGCCCAAGTGCATCAGCAGCAGCTACCTTATCTCCTCAAGTGTGTTGCTCCATCGCTACTGCTTTCACCATACCTTGGCATGCTGCTCCTAGAGATAATTGCCCGTTAGCATGGGCTCGTTGCCTCCCGTGAGGAGGAGCCACCTGGGCTAGCCAGCCTCGTCCCTCTTCTAGTGGTGGGTGCCATAGGTAACCCTCTTATTGCTGCTGCTACTGCTATTGTTGATGTTTCCGCTACTCATCCTGCTTCTTCTACTGATAGTTCTGCTTCTACTTCAGCTGCTTCCTGGCACTATCACTGCTATCACTGCTGCTGCTGCTGCTGCTACGACTACTCGCATCATCATACTACAGGTGTTGACTTTAGTGATGGCTGTTGGCTGATGCTTTCGTCAACCTTTGTCATCTGCCGCCATGCTAGCTGCCGGCTCTGGCAGCCTCCGCCGGCCTTGCATTCATCATCGGCGTACCTCTGCAAGCCTTGCCAGCCTTGTTGGCCAACTCCAGCTCTAGCCAGCTGTTTCCGGCCGTCACCACCCTTGGCGGTTTCTGCCGGCCCTTGTAGGATTTTTCCAGCTGTCGATGCCCTCGGCGGCCTCCACCAGCCTCGCTGGCAACGTCGATGGGTCCTCGCTTGCCCTGCCAGCCTTGATGTACTGCGACGGCCCTCTCTTGTCATCATCAAAATGTTGTTTTGTAAACACGCAAGTAGCCTTTTGACTCTTCCAACATGCACATTTCGTGGAGCTCTCAGACGCCACACCAGTAGATGCACAGTTGACTGTGCAATTGAGGCAGTACGTTCAGATTGTGGTGGATCACCCTGCATAGACTGCGCTTTCTGCACTCAGCTTGGGATACACTTGAGAGCTCAAGAACATTTGATGGAAAAAACATGTGTGCAGTTATTGGAATAGGTATGTAGTGAACATAGTTGAAGTGACATGCACCCACACACGCTTGTGGATGATGTTGAATTCTGCCTCACATTGTGGATGTGTGAGTTTCTGTTTGTGTGGATGTGTGTGTGTGTGTGTGTGTGTGTGTGTGTGGCCAAGTTGCTGATCTCTTGAAGACTACACACCCGGGTGCTCCTTGATGCGTTAGAAAACCGCCACTAGCATTCTGCCAATGGGTCTGGTTTGATCCCGGGGTGGCAGCCGAACCCCACGCAAGCCTTTTGCATGGGTGGTTCTGTTGACTGACAAGGTGCCTCTTGACACCTTGCTTGCTCGCTTTCTCCTGTTTTCTCTCGTTCATTCCAGGCAGCAAGTAAGATTCCTCTCCAATAAAATCCATGGTGTTTCTTAGCATAGTGTGCTTACATGTGAGTGATTCTACACACACCGAATTGCACAATATAGGACTGCGCTACTACCTACTGGTATCACAGAAGGAGAGGACACATTCTTACCAGAAAAGAAGGTTGATTCTCACAGAATCACCCTTCGTTCCAACTTGTGGCCACAACCATCACCAGAGTTATCTTGCTGTGATTCTGACACCACCTCTGCAGTGTCCCTTCTAAGCTCAATGTTTTTATAGCTTTGAACATATTGGCCGCGGTCGGCACTCTCTATCAACAAAAGCAGCCCACCATCAATGTTTTTCAATCTTGCCACTGTCCATCTTTTCCATCACTGTCAACAGGCTGCTGAAACCACATCCAAATAATGTGAAATGCATCAGTAGCTGTCAGCATCTGGTGCCTGAGCAGCAGATAGAAGCGGCTTTTAGCACAATCAAAAGGAGTTGCTCTCTATAGCGAACGGCAGCAGCATTAACAGCACCATCCAGAAGCAATGGCTGCCTGAGCAGCAGTTGGCATCAGCTGTAAGTGGCGACTGCGCCTTTGAGGAGGTAGCAGCCATTGAAAACATCAACGAGGAATGATGGTCGTCCATAGCCAGTGATAGCTGGTAGCATTGTGACCGATAGCAGTGGTCATCACCGGCGGCTCCCTGAGTGGCCATCAGAAATGTGGCCACAGCCTCTGGCAGCTCTCTTGGAAGCAGTAGCCGGCAACAATAGCCATCTAAACAGTCAGCTACTGCTGGAGGAAGCTACATCAGCAGCACCAGCCGGCTGCAATGAGTGCCTGATCAGTGGGTTGCAGCTGCCAGCAGCAGTACCAGCTGGTGTATCCAGCACCAACAGCTGCCCTAGTATACAGAAACAATCCCGTTAGAAGTGGGCACCAGCTACAGGCAGCAGCAGCCGGTTACAGCGGCAACCTGATCAACTACCGGCGGGAGAAAAACTAGCAGCAGCATTCTGCAGCGGCACCAACTTGGTTTGTCCGCTGCCGCCGCCGGCGAATATGCTGGCACCAGCATCTAACGCTGATGGCTGCCTAAGCACAAGAAAACAGCTGAATCCTGGAAGCGGCTCTTGCCACTGCCCATCTTTCATGCTAGTATCATTGCCTGACACCAAACCAGTCCCAACTTCATCTACATCTGCTCAGGAGTGGAACCACCTTGAAAATGAGCTTGAGTACTACAAGGACCACCTGGAGCATGAGCAGAAGGTATGGTTAAACGTGTGCATTTTATACCCTGTTTGAATAGATTATGAAAGTGTGCAGAAGTAAGAAGCTTCAATGAGATTAAGGCGCATGAAAGCTATTTTCTCTCTTCTCTGAACAACATGTATGTAAAACCCAGATGGTGGATGTGGAATATTAGTAGCATTGTGTGACATTGTTGTGAAGAAGACTACCAGAGCAGTTGATTTCAATCTAGGTCTGTCTAGAGACCGTAACTTCAGGCATATTCATTTTTGTTTCTTTTCTGATTTTGGTACCTTTCATACCCTCCCAATTTTGGGCGCATGTAGGTGGGGTATAGGTAAGTGGGGTTCATGTAGGTGGGGCATAGATAGGTGGGACACGGGAAGGTGGGACGCAGGTAGGTGGGGCGTATGTAGGTGGGGCACACATAGCTGGGGTGTAGGAAAGTGGGACGCAGGTAGGTGGGATGCAAGTAGGTGGGGTACATGTAGGTGGGGCGCAGGTAGGTGAGACGCAAGTCGGTGGGGCGCAGGTAGGTTTTTCATTTATTCTAGGGGTCACTCAACCACACTGTCTTGGAATACTGGAGTTCGCACATTAGCCTATTGATCTAGTTCCGGTGGAAAACGTACGACGACCTCGGTAACTCGAACTTCGGATCGCCAAACTTTGACACTTCGGACATCGGGGCTGACGAACACGGTTGACCGTCAGAGGTTGATTACTTGGAACACTGTTCAGACTTGTATTTCTTGCCGTTTTTTTCTCCCGATGTCACACTGAATCATTCTGACAATGATGAGGTTTAGTGATGGTGCGAGCCTGGTTGAATGTGGAACTGTTTTGCAAACACCAGTGGAAACAATTTACTATGGAATGGATTTATTTTGTGAGGAATTCTCCCAAACCACTCATTAACGTTTCTGGTACACATGGGCGGAAAAACAATGCTTGGACGAATATCTCCTACATTCTGGTAATTGGCATAATTGTTCTCTTGACGTTTCTTGGAAACAGTTTCCTTACCTGAAAGAGTTTACGCTTGTTGGGAGTCGATTATTGCATTTCTGCATTTGCTTTACCAAGCAAAGTTTTAGGTCCCTCCTCTCCCCCTCCCCCCCCCCATTACCCCGTATTGTATTGGATGAGTGTATTACATTGTATATGCAGAGGAAATCTCTAAAATTTCAAAAATGAACGCATGAAAGCAGCAATGTATAGTTTCTTTGTAACCTCCCTCAGTCGAATACATTCATGTATTGTAGTTCAACCCCGACCTATTCACGTCCACATACATTTTGCCAATACACTTTTGCCATTTGGGGGGGGGGGGGGGGAGGGAAGGGGCTTGACAGATATCAGTTGGACCTCATGCCCGAACCCCACCCTCCACAACATAGTGAGAGTGTATCAGGTGAATGTATTGGAATGTGAACTTTCTAAAGCATGAAAAATGAGAGAAATGTGTACACAGGTGAAACAAAAACAAATTGAACGCGTGTTCTTGCTTTGTCCATCAATTTGTCGATATAGATGGACAAAGCTTGTTGAAGTTGACGTCGCAAACCTTACAGGTTTATGTTGTGTACATTCGCGATAGCAGTCCTCTTTATGGGGAAAAACAACGTCCATACAAAACCAATATTGCCGTTTGGCACGATCGTAAATGCGAGCGAGAACCAGTCCCCCCCCCCCCCCCCCCCCCCCCC
>SZWC01010355.1:5613-28676 GCA_023375785.1 Penium margaritaceum
GTGTGTGTGTGTGTGTGTACCATAAGAAAACAGAAGTACCTACACAAGTGATTAAAATGATCTTCCAGTCATGCCCATACCGACGTTGTGCAACAACTAAGATGTGTCCTTGATAACACTATTGTCTGGCTTAAACCAGGCATTGGAAAGATTGTTGAACGTGCAGTAACTGGGATCCTGTAGAAATAATATTTTCCTCATGGATTTGGCGATGAATCACTGTAGGTATTAGAAATTTTTGTATGTAACAGAAGAATCACTCCTAAAGAGCAACTTCACATGGATATGCATAAAAAGTGGTTTCTCAATTCACTTACACAATGTCTGTATGCACTGAAATACTGTTTTCATGCTCTCCCCTTTGCTACAGTAACATTACCAACCATCACAAAAATCTGGACAAGATGTAACTGATTAGAAGTATGATGCATACGCATTCCATCTTGTTCTTAAGAAAAGTTTATGACAATGAACGGCATGATTTCTTTTCCGAACAATAATGGCAACTATTGCTCACCTGCAACCCAGGTTCAGGAATGTTCACCTGCAATTTGTTCACGAGTATAATTTACCAGTAGGTCAGGTGATTTGATTAACATTGAAGGATCTGTTTTTATTCTTCCATGGGACCTTTCAACAACATTAAAAATCATGCGATGGACGCTGTTGTAGAAGGCTGGAAGAGGAGTTCTTTTCAGAGAAGGTATAAATTCCACATTTTTAAGTGTATTCATACTACTCACTGCATCATGTATGCATCAGCAGGCATAGTATTTGTTCCACGGGTTTGTAACTATGGATGAGGATGAAAAATTTAATTGGATCATGAAACAATAAGAGAGGGCGAAGTTGATGAATTCCACACTTGACTTTAAAAAAAAAGAAAAAAAAACATTCACACGCTCTTCTTTTAGGCACTACATTTCACTGGTATGCAATGCTCTTTATGCAAAATAGTATCACCATGAAGAATACGATTGTATTTTTTTCTATCTTCTGTAAACATTTCATTTGGAAATTGATGTAGTGGGTAGATAAAAGATCAAAAGTGCATGAAAGTAGGATATCAACATGTATGCTGATAACCATGCTTTTCTGGGATTGCCTTGCCCTGTCCCACTCCTGCCACATGCTGCCCTTATGCACACAAATTTGCACACCAGTGAAGTAATTTTATCTCAGTGCACTCAGTCATTCATGCAAGTCCTTATGAACTGTACATTTCTCAGCTCAGATCGTCCACTTTCACGTACCAAATTTAACCTTACACACACAGAAACACAAATGCACGCACGCACACACACACACACACACACACACACACACACACACACACACACACACACACACACACGCATGCATGCATGTACACACACACACACACACACAGAGAGAGACACATAAAGACACAGACAAACATATACACACACACTCACTCACTCACTCTCTCTCTCTCTCTCCCTCTCTCTCCCACACACACACACACACACTCACACCCACACACACACACACATACACATACATACACACACACATCCACCCTCCCTCCCACACACACACACACACACTCACACCCACACACACACACACATACACATACATACACACACACATCCACCCTCCCTCCCACACACACACACACACACTCACACACACACACATACACACACACACACACACACACACACACACACACACACACACACACACACACACACAAAATGTTCTCCACTAGTTTTCAATTGTAATATTTAACACCAGCAGTCATTCATATACCTCCTCATGCCCTCCCACACGCACTCTAACCCAACATCCCTCCCCTTTAACACTGTCTATCCACCCCCATGTAAACCAACCAACAAACCCACAACATTGTATATTCATTCCTCGGTACTCTTAAACCTCACACACTTGTACACGTGTGTTCAACATCACCAACAACACACTCACTGCTTTTTGTACACCCCACATTCACTAACCACATAAACTTTTACATCACACCACCCCCCCCCTCCTCACTGCCAGTAGAACCAGAAATACAATATTGTACACTAGTGTTCATTTGTACTCTTGAGAGAATCACTAATTCATAAACCTTAGCGTTCCCTCTCTCCATACAACCTCAACTCAAGCCCCCCTTCCCTCCTATCTACATGTAATGTCTATGCACATGACAATGTGCTCTACTGTAAAATTTTAATCTCACACGCCTCCTTGTGCAATCCCCACATAAACTTTAACATAGTAATCCTTCCCTAAAGACTGTCACTACCCTTCCACTCATTCAAACTACCTGAACAATAGACCAAGCATCTGAGAAACTTTCCATGAGAAAAGTTTCCTCAATACACACTTGTTTTTTAGCATAGAATTGATGCGCTGAAATCTACCTCGCATATGAATAAAAAAGGGGCAGATGAACTCTTGCCCCATCATCTCGGCTAGGTTCTCCTTGAGCTTCTTTGGTTGCACATTGTTTATGCAGTACGTCGTTGGAACAGGTGGATACACTCCAGGTTTGTTATCAATGTTTTTTTCCACTTCCTGATGTTGCAGGCCCTTCGGGCGGTTGTCAAGGAACACGTCCTCAAACTTTTTACACACCTTCTAAAGCTCCTCAAACACTGTGGGAATATGCCTTGTAACCCTGGCTGCTCAGAAGGAAGTTGCAATACATTGCCTTGTTTGTTGAATTCGTTCCCCATGACTCACATTAAAAATGCAAAAAAATCATCACATTTATTCTCATTTTGTGCTTGAGCTACACCACATTTTACCGCCACAGGAACCTATAAACATTTGTGAGCTACTAACCAGTGTGGCATCATTTCCTTGCAAGTCTCCTCCTCTATGGTCTCTTCCTCAAACCAGGCAGACAGGGGATACTCCTGGTCTCCGAGCTTGAATGAGATAGTGCATACCTTTCCGTTGATGGTGGGGTTGTACTTGTGAAGGAAATTTTAACCAAGTATCACATTACATTTATTCATCAAGCATCGGATAAACTATTGTTACACAAATTGTCCCCACACGATCAGGAGGAGATGGACCAAGTACCCCACATTGATAGTCCAATCTACTTGGTTGGCGGTCCTCTTCTTGCTCATGAGCACAATGTCTTCCTTCAGAGCACACTCCGCTTTGACAAAAATATGGCTCAGACCACAATCCAATGGACTCCCTACCTTTTCATCAATTCATTTCACTCATGCATCAAGGAGAAGTATGTGCTACTCCTACTCATACCCCAAATTTGACCCCTTTATCTTAGAAGCCTCTCTTTTGACAATAGTGCATTTGGGTGGGTGGTCAAGTGATGGTTTGGGTTGATGGGAGGCTGGATTAGCACCATCTACTCTTCAATCTCCTTCTTTCCCAACCCCTTTGCTTACTTTGTTGCTTTCTTTTTATCTGGCTCCCCATTCCCTAGCCTCTTGCACTTACTGTTGTCCTTCTTATGACTCCAGTTATCATGCACAATCTGGCCCGTCTTTCCACACTTCAACCATTCATGTTGTCACAATGCTCCAACCTCATTTTTGTGCTGCTTCTCTTGGCCCGCTTGGTGTGGCCACCGCTGTTTGAGTTATGGCAGTTGGCATGAGCCTGATACATATGTGTGCTGAGCCATTTTGCTGATGTAATCATCCTTGGCAAGTCAATGTCGAGGTCGTGCATCATCGTCATACTGTGAGTGTCATCCTTGAGAACATCGTTGTACAAATACGTATCATGAGAATTTAACCTGCGATTGGGAACGATCGCTCAGAACATACGGGTGTACTTGACAATTCCACCAGTTTGGTGGAGTCGTCGTAGCTTGGTCCACGTGCTTTTCCTTGATGAAAAAATCCATGAACTTTGTCCGTGAAAACGGCCACCTCAAGTTTGGGTCACTCTTGCTTGAGGTTGGAGCTGATAGGATGGAGATGTAGGTCTGGTGCTATAATGTCACCAACTATTGCTATTTCACTGCCATGTGTGTTAGCCCACATCATATAGCCCAAAACTGCGGCGATGCATCTCTCAAGAAGGTCGCGGTGTACTCACATCGCATCTCATAGAAGTCCAGACCAATGGCAGTGAAGTTCAGCTCATATACAAGAGTCCAAGCATAAAGAGCTATCCAAGTCCTTCTATGATGGGACAAAAAGATTGGGCAGGCTTGTGATGCCCACCGCAAATCCACATGTGGTGTCAGCTGCCACAGTTGTTACCACTGGATGTTTTGCGAGCTCGTCACTGAAAGACACTATCTACTTATCTAATAATTCCATCTTGGTCTGCATGTCAAGAGAAGCCTTCACAACAATGGATCTGGTGCTGATTTACCTTGTGCTTCAAACACCAGTGCCAATGGGACCTTGCCGGGTAATTTTTAGCAGCTGGTGCAATGTCTTTCTTTAGTGGTTCTTGGTTACTGCCTTGTCTCTCAATTGTCTGGCTGGTCTTGGGAATGGACCTGCCAAAACATTCAGAACCAATGATAAAAAAATCATGCACTCATCAAACAGTGTATACCATACATGAACACACACAAGAAACTATCAAGAAATTACAAAGCTTCGTGTTGCCAAAGATAGGAAGCTGATGAGAACCTTCCAAGACACATAGGTTCTAATATTATTTTGCACATTCTTAAGAATTATTTCGTACCATATTTATCATTTTGAGGGCATTTCCCCATATTTTCAATAATGACACAAATGAAAAACAGGAACAACTGTAAGGTACTCATGTAAAGCTTACTTTCATATGTTATCCTCTACTAAATCACAAATGCATACTTTTTTGGAATGTAAGTACTGATTTTCCTTTCAAGACTGCACACATTTCTATGTGTCGCAAATTTTAGATGACCTATGTTTGGCCTCATTTTGAAGGCTATGGATCCTCTTTACTAATTTCGAGACGTAGAAGAGTCAAAATGCAATAGAGCGCGGTGCCAATATTGATCAAGAACTCCAGTCAATTTTCAGACCCATTAGAGCAGCCCGCTGACATCCCCTCCCTCCCACCGAGCCCGCATTGTGCGTGTGGGGATTTTCAGGGTGTACACAACTCATAATGTGCATATACAGTTGAACTGTGCACAAGTTCATTTCCTGACCAGATAGATCTGAGAAGGTTCTTCATTCCACTTGTGTAGAAACATCTTTGACATTAAGTGAGAGGACAATGCACTTCCAAAAGCAATCACGCCAAACATGCTTGCGGTAGCCGGGGAGGGTGGGGGAACATCCGGTATGCGGCGAGTGTATGTGCAAGTGAACATGAGATACCGCACGAGATATCTAAAGTGTACACACGTGGATACATAGAGGTGTAACATCTGCATATCTGTGCTCAAGGAGAGCGTTCAACTCATTGACCATTGCCTTTTCTCACTCTGCTGCGTATGAGCTCCCAATTGCCTCCTTGACAGTGATGGTCTCTGGGTGGATAGGCGCAGGCTGTGTGGGACCCGCTTTGTGGTAGAAATGCCTGTGATTCACCCTGGCCACATTCCGTTGTGACCTATGGACCGGATCAGGCTGAGCAGGATTGTACTGCATCAGGGATAGGCTAGGTGGAGACCTTGAGGATTCTGCACTGGTGCTTGCAAGATCATTTTGTGACCTTGTGTCCTCCTGACGATGGTGAAACATCAGGCTGCATGGTGGGGAAAAATATGGGTACACTGACATACTTAGGGATGGTAAGCATAGGTAAATGCTTGAGTCCCTTGAATGCTTGAGTCCCTTGCCTTCTATGGCATGTGTTATAGGAAGGGCACATCTCGACTCTCGACAAATGCATGTCGCAAGGGATCCCAAAACCTCCATGAATTTGAGGCATGGTAGACTCTGACAGAGACACACCACCTATCCCGTGGGCTCAACTTGTGGCTGCATTGTGGGTCAGCAAACCACACACAAGCTATTGTGTCCCACACCCGTGCAGGGTGTAAATCTGCCTTCTGCTTGAACCATCTCTCCCATGGAGTGATGGTTCTGGGAAGAGATCCTTGAGGTATCCTGCTCCATACCCAGGTAATTTACTTGAAAGCTTCCTCCCATAACGCAAAGATCAGGCCAGACTCGACCAATAGGATGAGCAGTGTATCGCACAGCATTCTGTGCTATTTTGTTCTGGTGTATAGGGTGCTGTAGTAGATGGGACATGCTCCTTGCTGTAAGGCATGTTTCAAGTGGGCCTAGGAATTCCTCATCCCAGTCTGTACGCAGGTTGCACAAGGAGCACCCAGTCTGTCGCTCAGAAAGGGGAATCCGCTCCATAATGGCCGGCTGTGCATCCGCTCTGGTTTTAAGCAGGAAAGCCTGGCGGAAATGACTGTCAGAGTCAACACATACAGTGACACGTACTGGACTGAGGGGACTGGCATGGGTCCAGTTAGTTCGACATGCACTAGTTCAAGAGGTGCTTCGCTGACGCACTGTGATAGTTCTGTCATTGTGCCTTCCCTTCCTGGCATTCAAAAGAAGCAGACACCTTTAGGCCGTGAGGAAATTCTTGAGGGTGGTCTTTCAGTTGATCGGTGACCAGTTCAGTATTGATGTGTGCCATTCATCTGTGGATGAACTCAGCGTGTTTTGGATCTGTTTCAGTCATTATGTGGGTTTGTGTACAATTGGATGGCAGTTCAGGGAAAAGGGTTATTTGGAACAGCATTTCAGCATGCAAGATCCATCAGCCAGCAGCACACGGTGCGCACCAAACACCATGCATTTTTCTGCCCACGTCAGTGTTGGCATGACGAATTCGCAATCCAACTGCCCTCCTGAAAGCAGGTTGTTAAGAATTAAGGAAGTTATGGGCGTTTGGAGTTTGGCATGAATTTGCCCCTTTTCCAGTAGTAGGCTTTGTTACTGGAGGACACAGCCAAATCACGGCTCTGGATTGCGCCACAATGCGTGCGGCGAACTCCGGTGCCAGATGATTATTCAGAAGTACAAACTGCTATTGGGGGGCTACAGCCAAAATTGATTTTTTCCCGGCGATTCAGTAATAGCGCTTCTTACTCAGGAGCTTGGTCAAAATTCTGTCGGGAGGTTCGCGGATAGGTTTTGAACCCCCGTCAAACCTCAGCACCAGGTTTAAATAATAAAACCAAGGTGCCCCCAAAGGGTGCCAAAGGTGGCATAAAAGGTTATTGAAGCTCTTGCACCTTGGGAAAGGCGACTTGGTAAAGATATTGGTGCTTGAGGGCATTCTGTTCAGTGGCCCTCCCGCTAGCATAATGTTGAGCGGCAGGGCACAATGGTGCACATCGGAGCGCGTAGCTTAGACTACACTTAACAGAATCACACATTCTTTTATGCGTTGGAAATCTTGTGAGTAGCCCTATAAACTGGCTGATGTGTATATCCAAAAATGATCCCCAGATGTTTGATATTTGGGTGTTACTGATTTCCACCTAAACTCTGCTCACGTAGTGCACGACGACCAGGGAGTGCAAGCTTCGCCTCAGATTGCTACTCAAATAAGCCATGAACCTAACACCATGGTAAGGTCACATTGGAACAGTGTTTCCATCAACGGTTATGGGCCCACAACCTTGAACAATCCAAAAACGTTCACAGCTTCCGCAGGAGACAGAAGGAGCATTTTGGACAACCTCCTTGTCAACGTGTGACAACCCGGGTAGCAGAAGCACAACGTGGCGCTGAAGATGGAGAATTTTTCCAACTGTGGCTTCCAGACTATTTCCAATTTTATCTTTCCACTATGATTGTGCTCTCCACACACCAAGGCCTACTCTTCTGAGAGCATACCCTCTCACATAGAAGAAGAGGCCATCAAACAGACCAGACTCAATGCGCATCATGCGGACCGTATCAGCCATGGTGTGGTTCTAGCACTCAGAGACACCATTCTGCTGAGGAGTGTAGGGTGCAGAGATCTCATCTCTGTTTCCCCATATTTTGAGGAAGGTATCCACCTCCTCCATAAACTGAGATGCGAGACTCATCTGTAGAAAGCAATGGCCCGGTTTGCCACAGTTGTGACAGGCGAGGGAGCTGCCACCGGGGGAGCTTCTGCTGGAAGGTTGCTGGGCCTTCCCCTTCACCTTCTTCCCGCATCCCCCCTTAGTGGCTCCAGTGGTACCGGGGGTCCTGGAAGACAGAGGTCAAAGAGAGGTGGAGCTGACTGCTGCTAGTTCCTAAGCATCTCCACAATGCACAAGGGTGTCCTGAATTGCCTCCTCCCACTTCATGAGCCCTGTAAAGAACCAAGTCATTGATAAGCCCTGGGACGTTAAGACCTTTTGTTTGTCAATGTCAAAGTTGACGAGGATATACTAGTAGTTGGAGGTGGTACAAACGTAAGTGGTGAGGAGGAAAGCCACAAGAGGCAGACCAACCTTGTCGAGTTGATGCAGGGGATCCTGCTCGCGGCGCCAGTAGGTGGTTACAGAATCGGAGTCACTCATCCTGAGGTCGTTGACATCATTTTGGAGGCAGCTGATGGCGGGCTTTCCAGAGGCACAGTAAGTACGGGTGAGGATGCTTCAGGCCTCAAGGGGGTTGGGTTCAGTGCCAACAGTGTTCATCGCCGTCATGCAGCTAGGGTCCAGGTCCGTGCAATCAGTCTCTGGTATGGCAAAGACAAGGACCCTAGCTGCATGACCTGTGTCAATCAGTTACTAGGGGACAGAGGAGTCATGCTTCAGGGTGTAATAGGGCTAAAGACCCTCACCTTGTGCCCACAAAAACAAAAAAGCCCAAGAAGCAAACTGCCCCACCTCGGGCCAGAGTGGGGGTGTCTCAAAACCCTTTGGCCTGCCCTAAATGTTGACCTCACAGCAAAGAGACCCTACGGTACTAGAGATGGAAAACTGTTGATATTGTTGCAGCTGCTGAGCTACTTTCTAGGGTGTGGTAGATACCGTGAAGACAGGCTGCCCAAGGAGAATCCTCTGTATGGATGTGGCTGTTTGAGCACACTGTAAGGTGGCCAGGAGGTGTCACAGGTTGTACTGTGTGTTGCGGTAGGTGCCATCACTACTGAATAGTGAAGAAAGGTCAGCTAGCTGCGAGGTAGTACTGTGTGTCACGCTAGGTGAGGTGGGATTTTCTGCACCAGCAGTGCCTGGTCCATTGGGTGCAAAGCTTGAGGAGTTAAAAGGCAAAGAAAAGATGACGTGTTCACTCCTTTTGTTTAATGAAATACCCAACTTGCTTTTTGGTAACAGCTTTCAAAGGATTTACTAAAAGACTCACCTCCTCTTTTTTCTTTTACTTTTTTGTAGGTGGTTTGTGGTTGGCAGCCCCTCAACCCTCGCAATGGCGAGAGTGGAGGTAGCTGTGCAGAAGCTTGCAAAACTTCCTGAAAGCTTCCGTGACTAGCTGTGTTGGAACAGCACTGCGGCCGCCGACGCTGCTCCAAGGGCTGCCGAGCTGCTGCTACCATTACAGTTGCTGCCGCCACTCCTGCTGCTGCAGCAATGCAATGTTGCTGCTGCTGCTGCTCCCCCTGATATTGCTGTTGCTGGCACTACTGCTGTGTGATATTGCTGCGGCTGCTACGTGCTGCTCTTGATGTTACTACTATTGATGTTGCTGCTACTGTTGTCGTTGATGCCGTTCCTCCTGCTGAAGATGATGTTTGGTGGGAGACCCAACCACACTAGGTCCTTACCTCTCTAAGGATTAAACTTAGTCTACTGACCAATCAGGATATGCCACTATTTTTGGCAGATGGAGTTTTCTTGGTGAGCTCTACCAGACGACCGATAGCCTGCAATCTGGGCGTCGTCTGTTTTTCCTGAAAAGTGGACCACGCCAACATATGACCGTTGTGGATGTATTTGTGCAATGAGAATTTGCTAGACAACTCCCAGAGCAAGTTATGGCTGTATCAGCCTGGATAAACTCTAAGATACTTGAAATAGCCGCCTATGGCTACTGGCAAAACAAGTGACAATGGCTACTTTCAATGAAGCTGGCCACGCATTGCTACCGCATGGGAGGCTCTACGAGAAGGGACAGGAGGCATGCATCTCACCACGGTTCGACATCCACTCAACTGCTCAGTACCTACCGCCGTCTTCTGAGTCAGTTGTCCGCACGAGAATGTACACCAGCCAATATGTCACAGTACAAATCAGTGAGACAATGCATGCGCACATAAAAAAACTCAAGGATTCCACTTTGGGAATGTACTTGTTCATCCCACGTTCCAGTTGCAGCCAGCCTCCTGTTGTTGTTCTTTTCTTTGGTTTGCCGTTAACTCTGCACCAGCGTGGTTAGACCGGTAGTGGCATCACAGCTCAGAGTGCCCCCATGCCCTCTGTTATCGTGTAAAGAATCGTTTAGGGCATGAAGACCCATGCAAGACTGATGTGATCTTTGGTTCTGAGGGGTAGAAATTAAGGGCCAAATCTGGCTAACTTTTAAATGTGAGAGCTCACAAATGAGCCCCCTGCAGGGCTTATATAGGGGCGCTCTCAGCTAGCCCACCAGGCCCCATGACCCCCACCGACCCCAAATGAGCAGGCGGGAATCACAAACACCAACACGCACAAGACCATGCAAAACTAGAAGAAGATGTTTCTGAGTGTCCTTGAATCTTTGATAAAATGTAAGGAGGTAAGAAGGCACGCATAATCACTGTCCATATGCAAAAAATATGCTCCTGATTGTCAAAAGCTCAAAATTCAACATGGCGTCTCCTCGAGGCACCTATGCACACCACCGATTGCCGGAGGCTCGACCACCAACACAATGCACCCAGCGTGGACATCCCAATAAAGCATCAATGAGTCTCTCACGGCACTGGAACAGACCACCGAGTGCTCGGGTATCTACCACTGAACAAATCCCACATGTTCCATACAATAATTTTGCATCAATGGAGCATCATAGGCAAATCACAATGTCATCCTATGTTGTCCTCGAGCAGCCTCTGAGTCCATTGCAGGAGACACCACTCAACTCACCAATCCATTGGTGGGAAATGTGGAATTCCACACAACACTCCCCCTGGCTGACAAGCCGTCACCAACACTGATAAAGCTGCTGATCTGGTCACCAAATTGCAGCAGACAGATCTTACCAGCAATGAAGAAGCTGCGGGGGATGTGTTGGGTTCAATCCCGCAGCACTTACTCTGTATATTCCCTCATACTATGAATGTGTAGGAATATTCACTAGGTGTTGGTTGCACTAACCGCAGCAATCATGGAGGCGTGAGTTTGGTACCCTGTGTAGGCACAAAAGGTTCCTAGGCTAGCAGGTATGTCCAAGCATGAGAGGGAGCATGAGAGGGAGACCACACATGGTGCCGTGGAATGGAGCAACCTTGCTTAGAGACGGAAAAAGCAACCATCACAAGTGATTTTTGCGGGTAACAGGATAGCGAGGTGACAGCGGCCGGTTGATCGGGCTACCCATGCAAGGCGCTTGATGTGGGGCCCACACACCACCCCTAAATCAAACCGGACCAGTCGGTGAGCATGCCACCGGTAGATGCTTACACACCGGAATAAACTGGTCATGTGGTCTCGTAGGATCAGCAACCTGGCATCACTAAGCAAGTACCTGTCTCAGCATGCATGACTAAAACATAGTCAACCACATCGACCATGATTGTATGTGGACGCATGCCCTCTACAATGTTGTGCCATGTTTTAGAAATAATAACCAAGCAAGTTATTCTTATCACAGCAATTGAGCTCTTGAACACATCCAGACTGGATGCTGTATGCGCCACTCTTGCACTTGGCTGAGACGCCAGTGTTGCATGATCCACTGGACGTGCGTCAATGCTGCATCCGAGAGCTTCACTTCAGATCGGTCACCTGGAGTGATGGTGTGTGTGTGTGTGTGTGTGTGTGTGTGTGTGTGTGTGTGTGTGTGTGTGTGTGTGTGTGTGGAAAGAGCTAAGAGGTCACTAGCATGTTCCACACCCCATTAACAACACTCCCCCATGACCCACAGACAAATAGGCCACACACACGAGGACAAGAATAATGCACACCCATGCCGCAGTAGACAAAAATCATGAGCAAAGAGAGGCACAGTCACACAATTGGGGGGTATCACGAGCAGATAGTAGACCAACAGCATGCACAGCCACCTTGAACATGCGACTACTGAGAGCTTCGGTAAGAAAGTGTGCACGTTGTTGACGAGTATCAACCCAACAGAAATACACTCATATAAAAAGTGGTGCTCAATTTTAATGTGCTTTGTGCACGAATGGCACATGCCATTGTGCTCAGGAATTGCCTTTGTATTGTGGTTGTAGAATCGCGGAGTGATGCAACCGATGGACACACGCAACTACTACAGCAAACACAAAAGTCACACACTCTCACACAGACCTGCGCCGATTACCACGTACTCGGCCTCACTCGAGCTGTGAGCAACACACCCTTGTTTTGTACCCTTCAAAGAGATAGCAGTCCCACCAACAAGAAAAATGTGTCATGTACGACTGCGTGCCTTTGCGTCATGTGCCCAGTCACCGTCTATGTTAATAGCCACAGAGGGTTGTGCGTGATGACACAATCCTACACGCGTTGTAGAGAGCACGTAATGGAAAACTTACAGGACAACCTCAAGGTGCCTCTTACGAAGATGTTAGGAGCACTGGACCAAACATTTGACCTAGAAGGTCACATTTACTGAAGTGGTGCTGGCAGGGTACATAAGAGACCCGATCACACCGAGGTAATCGGTGACGTCGACTGTCTCCTCTAACTATGATGGATTGGGAGACTTCAGCAGACACTGACCTGCTGGGATCATCGGAGTAGACGTAGTAGAGATACCGGCCAACAAGGAGGCAAAGCACTCTCCAAGACTGTGAACATAAGCAGCTTGATGCACATGCAGAGTGCAAAGCTGACGATCGTGTTCCAGCTCCATCTCGAGAAAGACGTGAACTGGGTCCAAGTCCTCCATCTTGTATATGGACTGCAGGAGGGCCTTGACCGACTAGACAGCAGTGGGGATGGGAGACGCGATTTGCAGGTAATTGACGTAAACAAGGACAAGGGCTCTGATGAGACACTTAGAAAGGACGTTGGGTCCACCGTGCTACAGCGATAGCCACCCCACTCAATATTGGAGGAGATATCCATGTTCCAGCATTGCGATGACTGCTTGAGCCCTTATAGATCCTTTTGCAGTTGCTAGATCTTGTTTGCGCCATTGGTGATACCTGGTAGCTATATCATGTACACCTCCTTGTCAAAACGTCCATGCAAAAACATATTTTTTATGTCCATGTGCTCCAGTTCCTTGTCATGCTGTGCGACCAGGCTCAAAAGTGTGTGAGCACTGGTAACTACCTGACTGGAGCGTACGCCTTGTCACATCAATCTCAGGGATCTGAGAGTAACCCTTTCTTCATCAAACGAGCCTTTTATCAATCAACTTTGCCATCAGGCTTCAGCATGCATAGAAGGACCTTGCAAGCCAAGCAAGCTTTGCGGCTTGTTGGAAGGTCGAAAAGCCTGAAGACGTCATGCTCGAGAGCACTCAACTCCTCCTGCATGGCCTTTTTTCAGAGGTCAGCATCAGCTGTCTCTTGAGCCTGATAAATTATAGAAGGCTCTGGTGGGAGTGTAGGAATTTTACTTACTTCAAAGCATGTAGCGACATAGCCTGCGACAGAGGCATCCATGACGTTGTGGAACTCATGTACAATGAGTGCACATCCCACTGCTGAGTTTGCATGGAAAACACTAGCAGCAAGTTGAAGTGCATCAAGACCAGTGGGTCTGGGAGAGGACCCAACAATGGAGGAGGATGCATTGGAGCTTGTTCCATGCTGAGGGGATGGATAGACCAAATTCTTAGGGAGAGAGCAAAACCTCCCTCCATGCATTTAGGGCTCGGGGCCCACAACAGGGGCCTGTAACTCATGACATGACAATGGAAAATCGGCAGGCTTTGTGGTCTGTGACACGAAAGCAAGAGGTGAATCAGGAAGGGAATATGCTGGAGCACTGACAGTGGTTGGCACATGTGCCCACTCTCGAAATGCTGCAAAAGATGCAAAGACCGACGATGACTCTGGAAAGGAAGCAGTCGGGTGCTAGATGGAGTTATGGTTAATCACCCCAAATTTACACACTTGATGATCAGTATATCAAAAAGTACATTTCTACATGCAAACATTTTTCACAAAACATCCACATGCATGCATGCTAGCAAAGCCTAGAAGCATATTTCTTGTATATAATAATAAATATAATGGAATCTATATGAAACTAAATAGATTCTGCGAACAGTCCATGTTCACTAGTTTGTTCACTTCCTAATACACTTGTTGATACACAGTTTCGCGGGTGAGGCAATTGGTCATATATGGCTAGATGGGGAGGACAGACTAGAAGTGACTGGTGACGACGGTGTAGAGGACAGAAGACCAGCAGAGGGAATTATGCCAGAGGGCGGCAGCGATGGGTCCCCAAGATCAGAGGCTGAGACAGGCCCACCCTCCCCAAGGCGAAAGAGCAAGGAAAGAGAGGAGGATAGAGCGATACGGGACAAGTCATACAGGAAGGTCCTCAAAGAACAACGTGTTGCGTGACTCAATGACATGAGACCAGTCAGCAACCTAGCATGCCAGGCATGGCATTACATTGCCTCTACATTGCCTCAAAGGAGAAGAGTAGAGACAGGTCCGACGCAGTGAGAAGGGTGCGGACACCAATAGCAAGAGTGCGATTCTGGCATTCGGAGATGTCATTTTGCTGAGGTGTGTATGGAGCTGAGGGCTCCATATACACCCTGAAAAAAGACAAGAATCAAGCAATGGGTACCATGAATTTTCCACTGCGATCACAGTAAAACTTACACAGACAAGTTCAACCTGAGGCAGCCAAGACTCAAGGATTGAGCAGACATCACTCTTTAGCCAAAGGATAAAGACCCAACACATGGGCAAGATGTCATCCGTGAGGCAAAGGACATAACTTCCAACACCACCCAAGGCGTCATGGACAAGAGGACCCATGACTTCAGCATGCAAAAGGTGATGTGGATGGGCGGTGCGAGTATCATATGTAGGAAAGGCGACAGATGAAAATTTCCTTGAGTGCAGTCAAGGCAATCAGCATCACAAGGAGCAAAGAAAGTGGAGGCATAAAGACGATGCTTGGGCTGATTGCACAGAAAGCTATCAATCATTGCAGTGTGGATGTGGTACATGCGTCAATGCAGTAATTGTGTATGCGTTGGGAAAAGGGAGCGAGGGAAGTGAACACAAGCAGTTTTGGCAGAAGAGGGAACAAAAGAGGGAGTGCGGAAAAGATTATTACAGTGCGTGCCACGTCCGTGCGGTGCAATACAGAGGCAATGCCGCAACTGGAGGAGAATTTCATGCCCTGGATGTCGACTGTTGTAACAGAGAGAAGAATCGGCTCAAGACAGGGCACATACAACACGTGTGGCAGAATCAGCTCCAATCCAGGACCAACAAAACGTACAACGCCAATGTCATGCAATGATAGACGTTGGCCGGAGCCGATGCGCACAGAGAGGATGAACCAAAAGGACTCAAGGAGACAAACAATGCACAAGAGGACTTCGTGTGATGGGTGCTCCCAGATTCAAGAATCCAGAAGCCACCCAACACACGCACAGACGTAGGGACACGGCTGACAGCAATTGAACCAGAGAGTGGCGGGAACTTCTGACCGCAAGCGGCAAGACAACAAGGTAAAAAAACAAGACTATGATTCTTCAATCCATGGAGCCTCAAAAGAAATCTAAGACCCCTGAACTCTACCAGAGGTCGAGCCATGGAGAACCCCGTCACATTCACACGCAATTGTCCACACACTCTCACCTCCCTGATCACAAAGATTTTGCTGATGGACGAGATGAGAGAGCGCATCGTCCAAATGTCAATTGTCCTCAGGCAGGTCAGATGTGATGACGACACCAAAAGACTGGCGCCACTAGGAGGTGCCCAGCAACATCCACGCTAGTGGATTAAAGGGTCCAGAAGGGGGTCAGTTGAAGGCAGTCCCCCCCAGACGCCGGAAGTTACATCCAGGGATAGGATGGCGGGAAGGGGGCCGCAGTGGTGCTATAAGTCGTAGCATCAGTGGAGGCAGATGACCTATTTCTGGAATGGGAATTGGAGGTAGAGGCACGAGACGTACTTCTACCACCACTAGAGGAACGCGTCCATTGTGCCTGTATCGCCAGACGGGCATCGTTAGGGGGTGCACGGAACTTTGGGACAGAGTGCCCAGTAAAGCTACAATTTGAGCATGTCAATGTGCCAGGAGTAGAGGTATAAGATGATGATCCGCTGGATCCCTTTCCTTTCTCGTGTCTGCCTTGCCCACCACCGGATGCACCACCAGATTGACTGCCTTTTCCCTCCCTTTGCCCTTTGCACCCCCCTTCCTTATGTTACAAGGAGGATTCCGACGTGGAGGAAGAAGAGGCAGATGAGGGTGAGGTGTGCAAGGCAGAGGCTATAGCAAAAGAGGTCACAATGGTGAGATTGTTGCTGCTGCTGCTGCTGCAATTGTTCCTGCTACGATTGACTAAACCGCCACCAATGCGGTAGCTATGGCTGGAGCACGTGTGTGAATGCACCTCAGATGCGAGTCTGCACCTGCTGCCAAAGAGGTGGCTGTGGCTACCAAAGCATGCGTGCGGACAAAATCCCACTTTGTGCTGAGAGCATTGTCACTGCTACTGTTGCAAAGGCTGTGGCTGCTACACCCAAGGTGCATGTGCAGGTTGAGGCAGTAGAGACAGTGGTGGTTGTAGACCCGGCAAGGATCGAGAGAGGGGAACATTCCCCTCCAGTTTCTGAGAAGATTTGACTTCCCTGCTCTTATAGCAGTATGCACTATAGGTTGCTAGGCTAGCAACCTAGGAAGCTCGCTTGCCTTGTTGCTGCTAACATGGCGACACACTCCAGTCAGCTGGCGCACTAGCAAGCAAGCAGGTGCAAGAAACAACAAGAGTTAGGCTAGGGAGACACGCAATGTCTCATGAGCCCCACTAGCTTAGTAACATAGAGATAAATGACAGCAGAAGAGCACACAGCACAAACACTTGTCACGGCGCACAGCGGGTTACGCACACGGCAGTGTCAGTTTGTTCTCAAACGGGTCCAAATCCATTGTTTTGGCCAGAACTCTGCGCACAGGCATCCAAACGCAACACCGTCTGAACCTATAGATGCAAGATCTTGATCCGGACACTACGACTTGTGACACGAACAGGTCCGGCATCGATCACTGGATACACAATGTAAAACATGCAAATCAGGCTCAAGATCCATTCCACTGAGAAAACTCTAGCGGGCGCAGGGGGCATGCGCCTGGGTAGGCGCATGCCCTCTGCGTGTCCATCTAACGCTCCTGTCTCGTAGAAGCCTTGGCTGTACATAGAGCCTCCTAGCCCTTAGTGTAGGAGAAAGTGGATTTGTGCAATATTTATCACTGAAACAATTGAAGATGTGTCCACAGAATCGCACTCCTAATTTTTTCATATGATTAGGTGGATATGTTCACAATTTATTCAGCAAATGATGTATGATGTGTCCACCCTGTCGAATAACCTAAACGTACAAAGAAGTGGGTATCTGTAGTATTTATCCCTCAAATGATCTATTATGTTTGTAAAACAATCCATGTCAATTATTCAAATTCCACACGTTGACACGCTCACCGCCTGGAAGGGCAAGTATATCAGTGTGCACACTCATAGTTTGAAATGTACACCGTGCGTCCACAGACTACCGTCACGTGTTCCATTTGGTCGAATGTTGTACGTGACGGATTGCATGTTGAATATGAGGTACATCGGAACTGAAGGCATTTCAGTCCACTACGACATGTATTCAAGTTACATGTTCTAAACCACTTTCAAATCTAATTTCAATGGAGATTCTAACACAATGTTCAAGTATTAAAGACTAAGGTTCATGTAATGAAGTTCTCAGATAGGGTGAAATAGCTCAGATGCCCATAAAACACAAAGTGTGACTTTCATCCACCCACCTCGCACACAAAAAGTAACCATCCGCCCAGCCCTCGGAACAAAAGTAACCATCCCCCCACCATGCGTGACAAAATCAACCATCCGCCCAGCCTCCACAACAAACTCAACCAGCCGCCCACCCCTTTTTCCATGTTGGATCACAGCATGTGTTTCGGACCTGACATGGAAAAAAATGCAATGGTGCATTCGGCTGATCCACTGTGAATGACAACAATCATGTCCTGCATCAATGATGCATGGTATGTGACGGGAACATGACTTTTTTTTAGTGTTTCTGGGTTCCTCGTGTATCTTCTCTGTAACATTGGCATATGCGTTATTTTCTGTGTGGTGTTGTCATATGTGTTATTTTTAGTGCGGCATTGTTCTATGTGTTATTTTGTGCGCGACAATGGTATATCGGCTATTTTCTTCTGAAAAGTGGGTATATGTGACTTCTGCCTTATCAGATATACAGGGTAGAGACCAAGGAGAGATCTTGTGGAAAACATCATTGAATTCATCGGGTCCAGTAGAATAATGGTGCTAGGTCACATGTACTAATCCACACTTGAACGTACACATGCTAGTGCATGGGTTGGCCATCTTACAAGCAGGAAACTATGCCCCTTCACTGAACTCCTGAAATCCATCATGGAAATCTTCTCCAAAGGGGGACGCACACATGATAGTGCATGGGTTGGCCACTTGTAATCTGGCCTCTTCTCCATATCTGTCCCGTAGGTTGAGATTGGCCATCTTGCAACAGATGACATCTCCATTCTTCTTCGCACCACCCGTGTCATGGGCCACGTCTGATCTAACCCTTGTCGGTGCAATTTAATCCTTCATAGCCGCTTCACCACTTTCTTCTCCAGCACATGGATCTGCCTCACCTGCACACAAGTCACACACACACACACACACACACACACACACACACACACACACACACACACACACACACACACACACACACACAAAAACCAGTTAAAACTGATAAGTAAACACAATCGTAGCAATGGACATGTCAACAGCACTGGACATACCCATTACCTATAGGTAGACAGAACGTCCTCTGTGCATCTTCTTGCATTGCAATAGCTCCTCGTCATCGGAGAATTCCGTGGAGGAGAACCTGCCTGCAGAATCCCACTCCTCAAACTTGGTCGTCACGTAGTCCGAGGCCTCGTCTGACAAGTCAGTGGAGGACAAACCACTGTCTATATTGTTCTCTGCTGTGGCCTCGGGAGTCCCAGGGTCTTCAACCTGGGAGGAGAACATGGGTTGAGCTACACCACATCCTTCGGCATTTACTAGTTCTGCTGCATCACCTGTTGTAGTAGTTCGTGCTGTAGCATCACGTGCTACAACAGTTCCTGCTGTTGTATCACCTGCTGCAGCAGTTCCTATTGCGGCATCACATGCTGAATCACTTCCTGTTGTTGCTGTCGCTGCCGCTCCATGCCCGTCTGTCATGAGCTCTACGTCCGATTCAACACTCGACTCAGGTGCTGCACCATGTCGTCCTGTTGGCATTCGATGGCCACGACCACCATCACTGTGCACCCCGTGTCTTACAGCAAGTTGCCTAGCATGAGCTACAGAAACGTTGGCTGGTGGAGCGCCGGTGGGTTCGTGCAGTGCTTAGGACCATGTCCAGCCAGCCCGCAGTGGCTATAGAAGAGGTCATGCTTCCGTCGCTCATACCGGTAATTGTGCTTCGACTTCGGCCTCCCAGCACCCTGCCTCTTGCCAGGCAGTCCCCACCCTTTTTCAGAGTACTGCAGCTCGCATAGGTTAGACCCGGACATGGGGTGGCGGTATGCCCTCTTCCACGCCATCTTTGTGAGGTGTGTGTCCACGTACATCTCTGGGTTCACTCCAGCATCGAGGAGTAGGCTGATTGCGTGTTGGCATGAGTAGCCGTACTCGGCCCATTGGCCGCAGCTGCACTTCTTCACGTTGCAATCCACCCCACGTCCGGAGAGGCTCTTTGGGCCCGACACGGTCCCAGACAATGGCCCCACCGGGATGATGTGGCACTCTCACGCGTGCTGCGTGATGTTTTTCAGCTTCCCATTGGCGAACGGGATGAGCGTGGTCTTGCAGCCCTGTGTCAGCTTCCGTTGTTCTAGAAACAACTTCTGTATCCACACATACAATGGCTCAAAGCAGTAGAAGGGGCAGAGGTGGCGGAGGTCCATGATGTGGGCATTCAGTGACTCCGCCGTGTTGCTCGTCGTGTGTCCGCTACGTGCCACTGGGATGTAGACTCTCCTCCACTTGTCCAACGGGATTCTCGGTTCTCCACCACCGCCAAAATCGTAGTCCAGACCGGGCCTTTATGCCCTTAACACCTCTACCTGGGCGCGCTTGAACTCTTTGGCAATGAAGGCATACGCGAGGGTCCACAAGAGGTTGCTGCAACCCTACATGCCTTGGACTTCACGTTCTCTCGGATGTGTTGCGCACAGAAAGTGTGCAATGCAAAATGAGGATCTCGGACCACGACAGGAGCCATCCATCACGGTCGGAGATGATGGCTGTGCCACACTCTCGTGCCTTGGAATACGCCTGCGAGAGCCACTACACGAATCAAGTCCTTAACTTCCTGGCCCCACAACGTCCATGCCATAGGGACTGAGTGGTTGTTGGCGTCCCAGTGCTGAGCAATGAGGACCTGTTTGAAGCCATTAAAAAAAAAAGTGGCATCCATGGTGACCAGGAGACGGGCATGGTTCCAACCCTCCCGAAAGGCCTCGGGTGTGCTGAAGGCCCAGCGGAACATGTTGTTCTTGTCCCTCTTTACGCACGCGATGGTCCGGGGGTCCATCCTCTTCAGTTGCACGCCATAGAGTGCGTATGCAACCATTTTTATACAAGAGGCAGTGACAGAAACCATGGCTCAAGAATTTTGTACAAAGCCTAAATACAAACCTCGGCGATGTACGTTGAGAAAAAATACCAGGAAAGCATCTTTTTGCCCATCATCTTCTCCTAGGCCGCCTTATTGGCTCGGTAAAGAATTGGGTAGTTCACCTTCTTGCCTGTGCAGGCCTCCACAATTTGCTATAGTGCCTTGGTCTCGGTAGAGGGCTTCTTCTTCACCGTGTACTCGATATGACAGAGCACCCATGTAGTACCGCATGCCTTATCTCCCTTCCTGGTGTTGGCATGTACTTGTGGCCATCTACATACTCAATCACGGCGATGTTGTCGTGCTTGCGCTGGTAGCATGCCTTCAGCAGCCGCACACACCCCGCGGTCTTCCACTAACCACAGCGGACCTCCAGTCGGGTTGGCTCACTACGAACCCAGGAGAGCGGCATGCTACGGTTGACTGCAAAATCTTGGATGGCCTTATGAAAAGCGTCCATGTTGCGGAAGGCTTGGCCACACGGGAAATCCATGAATCTGGCTTTGCGCTTGCATGCGCATGGAGTAGGAGCGGCTTGCAGGTCTTTGGCAGTTGGCTCCGATGGGGGTGGTGGAGTGTCCTCATCAGACGACCCTGCACAAAAGACAGGTATTACAATGTTAAACCAAAGCGTGGCAACCCTTGACAAGAAGATAAAGGGTTAAGTGGCAAGTGGACATCGTACTTTGACATAGCATGAGGTCCAACCCCGTCGGGTGTGAAGCCATATCTACAGATTTTGTGCGTTCAATCCACCCGCATGGTAACCACGAAACGGACGGACACGTTGACTGCCTCCAATGCGCATCATACACTCTTCAACGTGCTCAAGAGAGCTCGGGGTCATGCGCTCCACAACACTTATGTGATAGTTGTATTTGTGCTCCTCCTAGTCGGTCAAGATGAACGAGGACCCAGGGTGGTAACGGGAGACCAAGACCTCGAGAGGATCGATGTCCTCCTTGTCCGGGTAGTCGCCTCCTGAGGCGTAAAAATGGCGGCCATCTTAGCCAAAAGTGGGTATAAAAATGTATCCCATGGATCGTACTATGCATCCTACCCACCACCTGCACTTGGCAAACCCATCCGCCGTTAGCGCGAGTAGGAGAGCCATCCCAAAGATAGAGTCATGTTGCGACAAAGTGGTGACATCGGCCGTGCATGTCGACTACACGTGAACAATGGCTCAATGGCCATTATCCCTACGGGCGACGAGATAGCATGTCCACATCGCATGGTGGTTTGCCGACTCACCATGACGAAAATCGTCACTAACCATGCAATTAGGAAGAACACATTCGGAAGGGATGGAGAAAACATTAATCCTACCATCCACCCAGGGCCGGAACACCAACGAAGGGAGGCACATCAGAGTCAACTGAGCGACGTTGACAACATGGTGCATGTTTTTTAAATATCCGTCAGGTGACACCGTTTGCATGTGGACAACAATTGGCAACGTCCACCTGACAACGTCTAGCATGAGATGTGATGCGTAGACTCGGTTCTGGCCTTGTCGAGGTTTACGTACGATAGCGCTGGTTCATGCTCGGAAATGAGGCAATTTTATGACAGGCACTACATGAGTATGATGTCATCTTTACTTTGGTCGTCATATTTCAAAAGCCCCTACTCAAATGGCCTAAGAACGCAGGGGTCAAGTCTACATTTATGCAGATATATGTTGTGTCTAAGCTCGTACTTGGCATCAATGGACTCCGACGGAACATGAGTTGGGTTTTATTCCATGGGGTGTAGAATTGCTCACTGAAACCAATAAAGCATAAAAGAAATATTTCCCATACCCACTTTTCCAAAAAAATTCCTCCACAACCGGTGTGGCATGAATTTATTTTCAATACCTTACTCCCACCTAAATTCTGAAGGTGTTTTGTGAAGGATTTTTTTTCCCCCTTTTTTAAGAGAACCCGGGGTCTAATTTTGGGATAGTGGCTTGGAGGGTCATTTCTGTGCACGCACCTATAAAATCGAAATGTACCGTTCATGACCGCCGTGCATCGGTATTGCGGGCCTGTCCATCGCCTCGCTTCCTAAGTTCAGACGTTCAATTTGCGCTGGGAAATCGATGGTGCACCTCCACCCTTCCGGATCGACGTTGTTGCGCGGTTCCCGGCCGTAAGCGGGCCGCTCTAGCATCTCCCCCCCCCCCCCCC
>SZWC01010355.1:31133-41837 GCA_023375785.1 Penium margaritaceum
CCCCCCCCCCCCCCAAATCCGCCTCGAGCTGCGACCGTTGCACGATGGATTCTTCAAGCGAGCGAGCGACGCGCCTTCACTGGCCTGTTCCCATCTCTAAGAAAATTTGTGCAGAGTCGAACTAATTTCAAGGACACAAATTTTCAAACCCAAGTTAGGACTAAGTTTTGTTCACTGGCTAGGAGGTCAGAACATAATTATGGGTCAGTCCTGAAAAATAAAATTATTTAGTTTCCGAATTTAGGTGGGAGTACGGTAGTGGGTGCAACACGCATGGTCTCAGGCGCTCCAGGAAAAGTGGGTACATAATGCATTTTTTTGTGAAAAGTGGATACCGAGTTTATTTTGTGCGAAAACTGGCTAGGACCACATTTGGAGGCCCAAACAGTGGGTGTAACGGAATTAGGCAGGTGTACGAGTGTTGGTTTTTGTCTCACATCTCTCACTTGTACTCTGTTGTGTCCTCCCTGCTTGTGTACATTGGTGTGCAGACGACTGACGGCGAGACGCGACGCTGATGGAGTGTCATCCAGTGGAGCCAACGCACGCCGAGGCCTACACAGAGTTCGCTGGAGCCTCCTCCCTCCTTCGTGCTCAGCTCCATGGGCAGACCTTCTCAACGGTCGTGCCGCTGGCAGGCACTGTTTCTGTATATGCTACTTGCACGCGCCTAGCGTCGTGTTTGACTGCACTATTGCGTTCGCAGCGCCATGTCATGCCCTGGGTCCAAGTTTCATGATTTTCTGGCACTGTTGCTACCGCGTAGACGCTGCCTGGGTTTAGGCAGCCATAACTCCTCGCGACTATTTTTCTAGCTGATTCTGACCGCACGACTGTCTTCGTAGCGTGCGTATTATGGTATGGTCCAGTTTTCAGGCAAAACGGACGACGCCCGGATTTGGGCCGTCGGCCGTCTGGCAGGGCTCACCGAGAAAACTGGCCTGCCTGAAAATAGAGTTATTTTCTGGTTGGTTGGTGAACTGAGTAACAAGAGCTACAGAGCGAGGCGAGGCTAGTTCTTGGAGGGGTGTCCCATTGTGTCTCATTCTTCACTCCTAATCAGTTACTTCCAGTTTCCAGCTGCTTTCTGGCGCTAACACTGGCGCGCGCGTTTCTGAGTAACAAACCAGGAGCACCCAGACTTAGACTCTAGAGCGGCAGACTGAAGGGGCAGCAGACTAGCCAACGAATGTGGAAGCCCGCATGCTGCATCAACAACGCTGCTGCCCCAACCTCCTGCCTAGGTTTTCCAGCTTGGTATTAGAGCCAGAGCGTAGCAACAGCAGCAAAAAACTGGCGTACAGGTGCCAGACAACGCCTGCGGACCCCCATACACGCCAGTGCAGGGGAAATGCTGCCAGATTTCTTCCGGTAGCATTGCGGCGTCAAAATTTTCCCCACTGCCACTGGGCCAGGGGAAATGCTACCGGATTTTTCCGGCAGCACTGACCCCCACGCGTGATGCAAGGAGGTGAGCAGCCAGCGACGTCACGCATCACGACAACGACGCACGTCGACCAGGTGTGACCGTGCTATAAGCAGCAACAGCAGCAGCAGCTTGCAGCAGCAGCGAGCAGTGGCAACAGCAGCCAGCAGCAACTGTGCTCAGCAGAAGCAGCCAGCAGCAGCAGCACCTTGCGGTAGCTTGCAACAGTAGCAGCCCGCAACAGCTTGCAGGAGCAGCAGTGCACAGCAACAGCTAGCAGCAGCAGCAGCCGGCTGCAGTAGCAGCAGCAGCAAGCAGCAGCCAACACAAGCGTGCAGCAGCCAACAGTAGTAACTGCAGCACCAGCCAGCAGCAGCCTACAGCAGTAGCAACTACAGCTCGCAACAACAGCAGCTGCAGCTGTAGCTGCTCGCAGCCTGCTGCCCACAGCGAGCTGCAAGCAGCGAGCTTGCTGCTTGCAGCCCGCAGCAAGCAGCAGGCAGCCAGCAGCGAGCTCGCTGCTCACTGCTTGCGACTCGCAACAAGCATCAAGCTTGTTGTGACGGCCAAGCAGGAAAAAAAGGAAGAAAAAAATCCCCCATCCCACAGGTGACTCTACAGTTGCTGCTGCTACCACGGCCGCTGTAGCAACCACAGTAGCCGTTGTAGCACGCAGCAGCTCAGTATTAGAAGCAGTAGCGGCTGCTACAGCAGCAATCGTAGCAGTAGCAGTAGCTGCAGCAGCAGCAACAACATCAGCAACAGCAGCAGCTGCTGCAATAGCAGACCAACAGCAGTAGTAGCAGTAGCAACAGCAGCTACAGCAACAGCAGCAACCACCCTGCAGCTGACATAGCAGCGGCTTTAATAGCAGCCACTGTTGACGTCAGTAATTTTTCAGCTGGCGTCATTGCTGACGTCACTGTTGACGTCACCAACAGCAAAAAAAACACAACAATTCTGTAGATGACGTAGTAACAGCTGCTAAATTCAACCATCCCAGGCTCACATCACTTTGGACGTCATTGCTGACATCAACAACACAAAGAGAAAAAACACAAAAAAAACAAAAAAACAAAAGGGTGGAACAAGGAGGGCCAACGAACACTATGGCTACTAGCCCCAGTGGGGAGGGGTCCTCCTCTGTTAGGGGGATGGCAGCAGCTGTAGCAGTAGAAGTAGCCACAACAGCAGTAGCAGCAGCTGTAGCAGCAGCAGCAATAGCAACAGCAGAAGCAACAATAGTAGCAGTAGCAGCAATAGCAGCAGAGCCAACACCCTGCAAGCTCTGTCATCGATCATTCTGACTCGACAGATCCGCTCGCCGCTTTGCACCAGCAGCTCGTAATGTTGACGTAGCAGCTAGCGGCACTATAGCTGCCGCCAACGCCGTCACTGCAGAAGTCGCAGCAGCAGCATCAGCAGCCGCCACCGCAGCAGTAGCATCAATAGCCACCGCCGTAGCAGAAGCAGCCGCCGCCATAGCAGCCGCACCAAATTCAACAAGCACCGTTTGTTCCACCCAGATACGCAAGCCCTGCGATCTCCTATGCCACGCAATACTTGGTGCAGTAACACACCCAGCGCCAATAACAGATGGTGACGTCTGTCCTAGGCCCCACTCTGGGTGCCGGCCACAGGCCAAAGGACTTCGAAACCCCCCCCCCCGCCAACGCTTCAGGCAGGTGACCACTTATGCAGCTAGGAACTCAGCTTCCAGATCTGGGCACAGGGTGAGGACCTATGACCTTACTATGTCCTGCCCTTCGACTCCACCCAAGGCGACCAGGTCTATGACGTCGGTCGCGTAGTACATGCCCTCATCCCTATGGCCCCTCCAGCCACACGCCTTGCCCTTGAGCCATTCCTCGGCGCCCTCACCACTGGCACCCTCCCTGACCCAACAGCAGCCTGGCACGTACTCATGCACCCTCATCGCTTTTCCAATGACGCCAAGACCAGCCGCCTACTCCGGGAGTTCAACTCCCTCCACATGGGGGGAATTGGGACGGTCACCTCCTATTGGCAGCAAGCAAAGGACCTTCTACACCGCCTTGGATACGTCGCGCCAACCCCTCTCTTTGTGCCCCTGACCATCAAGCATGGCATCACCGACCCCTTCTCCGATGTATTCGTTCACTACTCCCAGGATGTTCTCATCGCGATGGCTGCCCAGGGTACCCTCATGCCCTGGGCGTACGAGCTCTTCTTCCGCATCGAGGAAGCTCGTCAAGAGTCATACATCCATTGCACGGAGTCCCTCGCCTCTCGTGCCGCCGCCTCTCCTGCCATCGCCTCAGTGGCTTTCACCGCCCTAGCAGCAGCAGCATCTTTCAGCGCCCCCTCGTCTGGCAAGAAGAAGAAGATGTGCAAAGGGCCTCAGTAGAAGACTAGCGGATCAGGCAGTGTCGGCCTCGTCTGCCACAACTATGGTCAGTCAGGACATGGGTGGCATACGTGTCCACTCCTGACTGACGAGGCTCACTTCATCACCACCATACGTCGCCAGCACGAGCGTCGCCTTGCCACCAGTGCCGTGACCGTTGCTGCTCCTGTCGCATCTGCACCGCTCGCAACGGCCTCACCGCAGCCTCCGCCGCAGCCATCCGCACCCGTTCCTCCATCCCCAGCGCCTTCCTTTCCCTTTCTGGACTCCGACGCCATCACACCGCAGTCGTTCTACTCCGTCGAACCTTCGCCTGCGAGCGCCAGCTGGAGCAGTTCATCGCCTTCCATCTCGGCCTTCCTCGCCCTCCTCCCCAAGTAAGTGCGAGCTGCGTAGTCGCTAGTTCCTCCCCATCCTGCATGACAGAATCGGTGCTACGATCATGTCCTGCATCTCCTTCCGTCCCGTCCTCTGTTGTGCCTCCTACTCCTCCTACTCCTCTTCGTGACGATGTCGCTTGGCTAGATGATTGGCATTCCCGGTTCGCACCTCCGTCCACTTTGTCAGCATCACTCGCCTATTGCCATGTGACAGTCAGGGACCTGGCCACACCGGTCTAGGATCCGTCAGAGACCTAGATCATAGACTCCGGAGCCACGCATCACATGACGGCCTCGTGCGAGGCCTTCAGTGTTCTTGGTCCCTTCACCGATGTCACTAGGGTTCAGACGGGCTCCGGTCAGGTAGAACCCGTTTTTGGTGTCATCGTCGATAGTTTCCGTGGTCCAGCTGATGATGTCTTCTTAACATATGTTCTCTTCGTCCCTGGCCTTGAGCTCAGCCTCCTTACTGTCACCGTCCTTGATCGCATGAGCATGGACGTTCTGCATTCGCATGGTGTAGGCACTGTGTCGTTGCGTCCGTCCGGTCGTGTCATTTTGCCTACCACCGCCCGTGGCAACTTGTGGCACATACCGCGCCTGTCCGCTTCTACCTCTGTCTCCTCCTCGTCGGCAGATACTGGCCACGTGTTTGTTACCAATACCATGTCTTCGCAGCACACGCGTCTTCTACAACTTGTAGCATGTACCGCGCCTGTCCGCTTCTACCTCTTCTACATCGCCCCCTCTATCACGTCCACTCTGCTGCTGTTGACAACATACTTTGCACGCAGCCGGACACGGGCCTTGACTCAGCCTCTTTTCCTCTGCCGTATCCTACCAAGTGCATTCATTGTACTCAAGGCAAGATGCACCGTTCCACCTATCCCCTCTTTGCCTCTCGAGCTTCCGTCCCGCTCGACCTGGTTCACTGTGATGTCATGGGTCCCCTCCCGACAGAGTCAGACGGCGACCACGGTCGTTACGTCCCGACCCTTATGGACGACTATTCTTGTTATCGCTGGGTCTTCTGCCTTCGGCAGAAGAGCAACGTCGCTCCCACCATTCGGGACTGACTTGTCCACGCTGAACGTGATTGTGGTCGCCCTCTCCGCCGCTTCCGTTCTGATCACGGGGGTGAGTTTCTAGGGGAGACCACACTCTTCATCGTCTCTCGTGGTCTCCATCATGAGACATCGACGCCTTACACGCCAGCCCAAAATGGCGTCTCTGAGCGGTGGAACCGCACAATGGCCGACATCGTCCGCACCATGCGGGTCGAATCCGGCATCTCTGACGGCTTCTACTTCGAGGCCATGACCTACATGACGTGGGTTTGGAACCGGATTCCCCACGGAACCATTCCTCGTCAGTCCACCCCATACCAGCACTGGTGTGGAGAACGCGCCGACCTGCGTCTGGGACTGCGTAGCCATCGTGTGGTTGCGTGTCCCGCACCAGGGTGGCAAGCTCGAGTCTCGCGGTCGTCCGTGCACCTTCGTTGGCGTCTCGAATCAGTCGAAGGCATGGCGCTTCTGGGATCCCATCCGACACTACATCGTCAAGTCCCGTGATGCTCTCTTCTTTGAGGACCTGTTTCCCCGTGACCTCATTCGCTCCGGTGCGTCGATGTTCCTCCCGTCACGTGGGAGAGTGGTGGGTCTATCCTCCGTCCAGTCAAGTCAGGGTGTTCCATCGTCTGCGCCCGCGGGTCCGTCTTTTTCGGCTGCCCCAATTGTGTCCGACAGCCCCTCAGAGTCGGCTACCCCGTCCATCTCCGCCAGCTCCTTAGAGCCGGCTGCCCAATCCGTGTCTGCCAGTCCCTTAGAGCCGGCTGCCCCGTCTGTGTCCGCCAGCCTCTCAGGGCCGGCTGCCCCGTCCGTGTCCGCCAGTCCCTCAGAGCTGGCTGTCCTATCCGTGTCCGCCAGCCCCTCAGGGCCAGCTGCTGCATCTACGTCTGACGACCCTTCAAGGCCGGCTGCTCCATGTGCGTCCGACAGCCCCTGAGGGTCGGCTGTCCCGTCCGTGTCCGCCAGCCCCTCAAAGCCAACTGCCCCGTCCGTGTACGCCAGCCCCGCAGGGCCGGCTGTCCCATCTGTGTCTGACGGCCCCTAAAGGTCGGCTATCCCATGTGTGTTAGACAGCCCCTCAGGGCCGGCCAACCCGTCCGTGTCTGCCAGCCCCTCAAGGCCAACTGCCCCATCCGTATCGGCGCGCTATACACGTGGTCCAGGCGGGAGCCTCAGAACCAGGCCGATAGTGAGCACTCAGGCCGCCCCCTCACGTCCTCTCTCTCCACAACCCCCTCTCATCCCACGAGGCTTGTCACCTCATGTCAGATCCACTCCCACAGTCATGAGTAGGGACCCGGCACCAAGGCACTCAGCTTGACCACACTGTCAGTCATCGCCGATTTACATCCAGGGTCAGCTCTGGGCTATGCCTTGCTCCATCAGGAGCACTAGTATGCCGTTACAGCCACACTCACGCGGATGCCACCAAGGGCGCAGGACGCACACGCCCTCACTGTCCGCCTTACGGAGCAACCAAAGGACCCAGCCACCCTACAAGAGGCTTGGATGTCTCCCGAGGCCGCTCACTGGGAGGCTGCATGCGCCGATGAGCTTGCCGCCATTCGGCAGCATCACGTCTATGAGCTCGTCGACCTCCTCCCGGGCCATAAGGCCATCGGTGCCAAATGGGTTCTCCGACGAAAGTGGAAGCCAGACGAGTCCCTGGACAAGTACAAGGCCTGTCACAGAGCCAAGGGGTTTGCTTAGGTCCCTGGGATCAACTATGACCAGATCCTTTTCCCGGTTTGTCGGTTCTCCACCAGCCGGGCGTTATTCAGCCTGGTTGCCCAGTATGGGTGGGAACTGCATCAGATGGATGTGAACAACGCCTTCCTCCATGGCTCACAGGTCGAGGAGTTGTACATGGTGCAACCTCGAGGCTTCGACGACGGCTCCGTCAAGGTCTTGAAGCTGCGGAAGGCCCTCTATGGCTTGGAGCAGTCACCGCGCTACTGGAACCAAGAGATCAGCCGTATGCTTCTTAGCCGCAGCCTTCTTCGTAACTCTGACGACCCCGCGCTATTCATCATACCGCGAGGTCAGACTCTTGTCGCTATCCTGGTCTATGTCGACGACCTGCTCATTGCATCACCGGATGCAGCTGCCATCCAACGGGTCAAGAACATGCTGCACGCTGTCTACCAGATGAATGACCTCGGGATAGCGTGAGTCTTTCTGGGCATGGAGATTGAGCATGATCGCTCCGTGGGCATCCTACATGGCCATCAGGCCGCCTACGTCTAGACCCTGTCCGGGCGCTTCGCTGAGGACCTGCCCCTTGTGCTGAGAGCATCCTCACCCATGTCGCCAGATGGTCAGGCGATTCTCAAGAGTTCTGATCCAGCCGTGGTGGGGAGCCAGTAGACGTGACCACGTATTTGCACGTCATCGGGTCACTGATGTCCCTAGCAACGACGACGCATCCAGACATTGCGTTCGCTATCAACCTCCTCGCACAGTTCTCTTAGGAGCCACGTCACCTCCACTTTGAGGCCGCGATACAAGTGTTGCACTACGTCTTGTCTACCCCACGGCAAGGCCTCATGTTCCGTCGACAACTGTCCGTTGTGGCGACGGGATACACCGACAGTGACTAGGCCAATAGTCCGGACGGTAAGAGTTGTACTAGCTGGATCTTCCTTGTTGGCGGAACGGCTGTATCCTGGCGCAACGACAAACAAGGTTGTGTTGCGCGCAGCACTGCGAAGGCTGAGTATGAGGCCCTTGGTTCTGGTCCGTGTGAGAGCGTGTGGTTGTGCCGCCTGTTGTCAGAGTTGCGTCAGTGAGTCTCGTCCATAACGTTGCACTGTAACAATGAGAGTGTTATGGCCATTGTTGACAATGACAACGTGTAGCACACTCGCACAAAGTACATCAATGTCGAGTATCACTATGTGCGTTCGTTGTTGCATGACGGAAACATTCGCATTGTGTGGGTTGAGAAAGCACGGCAGTAGCCTGATTTCTTGACCAAGGCACTCAAGCATGACTCATTAAAGAAGACTGAGTGCAGTTGGTGTGCATCCGTGAGGTTTTCTCTCTCCCTGTCCTCTTGGTCTCTGTGCTCTCTCCCCGTCCATGTACACTGCGCCTGTGAGTCATGTGGGAGTGTTAGTTCTTGTCTCACATCTCACTTGTACTCTGTTGTGTCCTCCCTACTTGTGTACATCGGCGTACAGACGACTGACGGCGAGACGCGACGCTGATAGAGTGTCATCCAGTGGAGCCGACGCACGCCGAGTCCTACACGCAGTTCGCTGGAGCCTCCTCCCTCCTTCGTGCTCAGCTCCATCGCTGACCACCTCGGCGGTTGTGCCGCTGGCAGGCACTGTCGCTGCATATAATGCCTACACTCGCCTAGTGTCGTGTTTGACTACACAGTTGTGTTCGCAGCACCGTGTCATGCTCTGGGTCTAAGTTTCATGAATTTTCTAGCACTGTTGCTACCGAGGGTTTGCATGGACGCTGCCTGGGTTTAGGTGGCCATAACTCCTCACTTCTATTTTTCTAGCTCATTCTTACTGCAGGACTGCGTTTTTAGCATGCGTATTATGGTATGGTCCAGTTTTAAGGCAAAACGGATGACGCCCGGGCTTGAGAAAACCTGCTTGCCTGAAAATAGAGCTATTTTCAGATTGGTTGGCGAACTGAGTAACAAGAGCTACAGAGCTAGGGGGGGGCTAGTTCTTGGAGGGGTCTCCCATTGTGTCTCATTCTTCACTCCTAATCAGTTACTTCCAATTTTCAGCGGCTCTCTGGCGCTAACACTGGCGCGCGCGTTTCTGAGTAACAAACCCAGAGCACCGAGACTCGGACTCTACAGAGGCAGACTAAGGGGGAAGCAGACTAAGCAACGAGTGTGGAAGCCCGCACGCTGCATCACCAACGCTGCTGCCCCAACCTGCTGCCTAGGTTTTCCAGCTACGAGATCCTGCTGTGTGCTGAGAGCTGTGGGTGCTACAACCAAGGTGTGCAGATTGAGACGGTAGAGACGGTGGTGGTTGTAGACCCGGCCATGATCGAGAGAGGGGAACTTTTCCTTCCCGTTGTTGGGAAACTTTGGCTTCCCTGCTCTAATACCAGTATGCACTATAGGTTCTTAGGATGGCAGGTGTGTTTAAGCATGATAGCATGCGAGGGGGGACCAAACACGACGCCATGGAATTGAGCGACCTCGCTTAGAGATGGAAAAAGGAAGTATCACATAAATGAGTGTCGCGAGTAAGAAGGTTGCGAGGTGATAGCAACCGATTGATTGGGCCACCTATGGAAGACGCTCGACGTGGGGCCCGGACGCGACCGCGGGATCGAACTCGACTGGTCGACGAGCGTGCCGCCGGTGGCTCCTCACAATCGGGAATGAACCGGTCGTGTGGTCCTCTGGGATCGGCAACCCGGCATCACCAAGTAATTACTTGTCTGAGAAAGCATGACCATAACAAAACCACGTTGGCCACAAGCGTATGTGGATGCATGTTCTCCACCATGTGTTGGTCCATGTTTTGCTACGAATAAGTTGCCGAGAAAGTTAATATGGTCACAAAAATTTAGCTCTCAAACACATCCTGACGACATGTTGTGGGCGTCACTTGTGCGAGTAGTTGATGATACACTAGACGTGTGCTGATGCTGCATCCGCGAGCTTCACTTGAGATTCGTCACCTGGAGTGATGGTGTACGTGTGTGGGCAAGGTCAAGAGGTCACCTGCATAACTGACATTCCATGGATAAGGACTTGACAGTGAACCATCCTTTTCTTACTTTGGCACAATGCACTTATTCTGGATGAGCTGCAATATGAGCATCTGGATGTCATTCCGGATGAGCTACAGTATGAGCATGTGGATGTCATGCCGGATGAGCTGCAATTAAAGGTCACTCGCAAAAGAAACAGTACAGTGCCTCATGAGATGTAAACTTTTTCACGTGATGTGCTCTAATACAATTGTGGACCAAGGGCACAATTGGAGAGTGAGAAACTGCTAGGAAGCTTCCTAGCCTTGCTGCTGCTGACGTGGCGACACTGTCCAGTCAGCTAACGCACTAGCAAGCAGGCAGGTGCAAGAAACAGCAAGGGTCAGGCTAGGGAGACGCGCAAAGTCTCATAAGCTTCAATAGCTTAGTAAATGCAGAGAAAGATGACAAATGACAGGTCCAGGGCATAAATACCTGCCGCGGCGCACGGCGGGTGTCGCACGCGGCAGTCCAAGAGCTGTCCTAAAACCGGCCCAAAACCACTGTTTTGGCCGTAACTCTGCGCACACATGTCAGAATCCTATGCCGTCTGAACCTAGACGTGCAGAATCAAAAGACGCACGCAACGACTGGTCACATGCATGCATCCATCGACTGACAGCGAGTATATAATGCAAAAACATGCAAATGGGCCTCATGCCCAGTCCGCCGAAAGGCGCCTGCAAGACGTAGAAGGCACAGCAA
>SZWC01010355.1:72750-90904 GCA_023375785.1 Penium margaritaceum
GGAGAGGGTATGAGCACAGGTGGAGTGCAATCACAGCCGATGAAGCAGTAAGAGGAAGCGAGCAAGCAAGACATTGCTTGAGCTTCAAACAGCGAGGTCGACTAAGGACAAGTGAAGGAATGACGCAGCCACCACCCTCAGCATGGACGGGTGGCAGGACATGCATGGGACGCAGCCAGAGCCAAGCCGCCATGCTATGCTACCAAGCTACCAAGCTTGCAGCTTCAGTACGAGTGCCACGGAACGCGCAATGCGACGCAATCACAATCCGAACGTCAGCTCGCGCATCATGCAACCACTGCACTGCAGACGAGCCTCGAACGGCGATCCACTGCCCGCCGCATTGCCTCCTCCTCCAGCTCGTGCCCTGCGCCCCACCAATCCGCCGATACAGCACTTGCATCCGCATCAACCCAAGCACGGCACGCGCACGCGCACACGCACGCACAGTCGCCAGCAAGCCACACGCATGCATTCACACACGCACACCTTGTCCACTGAGAGCGCGAGCATCTTGCTCTCCAGCTCCCGCAGCATGTCCGCCGCCGAGTCCGCCATGGGCTTGCCCTGGCCTTGGCCAACACCCATGCCTCGAAACATGGGCCTGGCCCCGCCACGGCCCAGCTCCGCTACGCCTCGCAAACGGCTTCACAGCTCGACAGCCGCAGAAGAGGCCGCCAGGCCGGCGTCGGCGGAATGCGGTGCTTGCAATCGAATCTCGGCTCCACCGGCCCAGCACAGGAAGGGGGGCCGGCAACTGCCGCAGCCGAAGGTTTTGTCGCTACTGGAGGCTTTATCTTGCGGGAAGATCTCGTAGTGCAGACGGGGGAGAACATAGGAGGATGCAGGAGAACAACGAAGTGTTCCGCTGAGGAAACTCGTACGTCCAAGACGAACAACAGTCCCCAAACTCCGGAACTGGGCATTTTCACTAGGGAGGTACCATGTACGGCATCATTCCCTTTTACCCACGTTTTAAGTGTAGTAGTCCTTGATTACCCAATTTCCTCACAAATAATACCGATTTCCCAATGCTTTCACGAAATAAACACTCTATCCACAAATTGTGAATACCAACTAACCTTACATGATGTGCCCACTTTTGAGAAAATATGCACAGTGTTACGACAGGCAGCACATGGGTGGTTCACAAGGATGAGGTGCGGGACAGTAGGCGGTTAGAGGAATTGGGACAAATGGATGATTTTTATCAAGAAATAACCTATTTAATGAAAATTTTCAGATTATTCGAGAACATATACACAACGATGACAATCAGATTAAAGCATATGTTGGTGTTACGTCCCTAACGTACACGAGTCCCTAAGCTCAGCAAGTGGGAATTTCTGTTCTAACATGCATGGCCCACCGCGCGAAGACCTTAAGATTATGTGCCGATAGGCCGAGGGCATTTTGGCCACCTGCCCTAACCCCCAGTGTTCCCTTCCAGAAGGTTCTGACTACTTTGACCACTTCCTAGAATAGTCAGCAGAAGTGTCGGGAACTATATAGATGTCTTGATATTGTTCGGTAAACCGCGCCTCCATATTCTCAAAGCCCCCTGACTTCTCGGTGGAGCTTCTCGAAGCAGCCACTCACGGCGCGAGCGCCGAGGACCCAAAATATGCCTCATTCTCTTTCTCCGCATTGTATGTATGTGCTTGACTTACTCGACACTTGTCATCAAAGTACAGCTTACTACACATTATCCATATGTCCCGAATCCTCGAGTTTTCTTTTGTCCCTCACCTCATCCCTGTGAACCACCTACGTTCCCCTCAACGTAACACTTGGTATCAGAGCGCAGCAGCTCTAGAGGGGCAACCAACACAGTAACTACCCAGCAACAACCTCGCACGAGTCTTCAGCCCATCTCCACGGTTCAGAAGATCAAAGACTTCGTGACGACAACGGTAGACAGAGCGAGCGCAATTGGCAACGATGAGCAGTCTCCGACCAATAATCTGACGATGGAGGATTAGTAGCATGCAAACAAATGGAAACTATGCAGCAGGTTGGGGCAGCAGCGTTGTTGATGCAGTGTGCGGGCTTCCACGCTCGTTGCTCAAGTCAGCTGCCCCCTCAGTCTGCTGCTCTAGAGTCTAAGTCTGGAAGCTCTGGGTTTGTTACTCAGAAACGCGCGCGCCAGAGTTAGCGCCAGAAAGCAGCTGAAGACTGATAGTAACTGATTAGGAATCAAGAATGAACAGCAATGGGGGACCCCTCCAAGTTCTAGCCCCCCCCCCCCAGCTCTGTAGAGCTTGTTACTCAGTTCATCAGCCAATCAGAAAATAACTTATTTCAGGCTGGCAGGTTTTCTTGGTGAGGCCTGCCAGACGGCCGACAGCCCAAAACCCGGGCGTCATCCGTTTTGCCTGAAAACTGGACCATACCATAATACCGACGCTGCGAACGTAGCCGTGCGGTCAGAATCTGCTAGAAAAATAGTAGCGAGGAGTTATGGCAGCCTGAACCCAGGCAGTGCCCATGATGGTTTATGCTGCCAAACACGGCCATGCAACATGCAACTGGGACCCTAGGCAGCGCATGACGACGCAGGCACGACAGTGCGCACTGGACGCATGCAGACAGCGACTGCGGTGGCAGTGACTGCCGGCAGCGCGACCGCCGAGGAGGCCTGCCGATGGAGCTAAACACGTCGCCGGAGAGAGGGGGCTCCAGCGAACTGCGAGACGACCTCAGCGTGCGTCGGCTCCACCGGACGACACTCCATCAGCGTCGAGTCTCGCCGTCAGTCATCTGCACGCCGATGTACACAAGTCGGGAGGACACAACAGAGCACAATGAGCGCAAAAACCAACACTCCCCCATGACTCACAGGCGTAGTGCACATGGGCGGGCAGAGACACGGTCAACACACAGACTCCCCCAGGAAACGTAGAAGTGCAGGCAGGGACAAAGAAAGCAAATCACGGACGCACGCCGACTGAACTCACAGCCTTCTTAAACGAGTCTCGCTTCAGTGCCTTGGTCAGGAAGTCAGCCAGCTGCCGTGCTGTCTCAACCCACACGATGCTGATGCTGCCGTCGTGCAACAACGAACGCACATAGTGATACTCAACATTGATGTGCTTTGTGCGAGTGTGATGCACACCGTCATTGTCTGCAATGGCCATGGCACTTTCATTGTCACAATGCAAGGTGATGGGTGCGACAGGCTGACGCAACTCGGACAACAGACGACGCAACCACACACTCTCACACGCGCCTGAGCCAAGGGCCACGTACTCAGCCTCAGCAGTGCTACGTGCAATGCACCCCTGCTTGCCACTGTGCCAGGACACAGCTGTGCCCCCGACCAGAAAGATCCAACCAGTGCGACTCTTACCGTCTGGACTGCCGGCCCAGTCACTGTCGGTGTAACCCACTGCAACGACGGACGGCTGACGGCGGAACATGAGGCCTCACCGAAGGGTCGAGACGACATAGCGCAGTACTCGGATCGTGGCCTCAAAGTGGAGGTGACGCGACTCCTGAGAGAACTGGGCCAGGATGTTAACGGCGAACGCGATGTCTGGACGCGTCGTCGTCGCCAGGAACATCAGTGACCCGATGACCCGCAGATACGTGGTCACATCAACTGGCTCCCCCACAACAGCTGGGTCATGACTCTTCAACTTCACCTGGCCATCGGGGGACATGGGTGAGGATGCGCTGGGCACGAGGGGCAAGTCCTCGGCGAAGCGAGTGGACAGGGTCTGCACATAGGCAGCCTGGTGGACATGCAGGATGCCCTGAGAGCGATCATGCTCGAGCTCCATGCCCAGGAAGACTCGGGCAGACCCGAGATCCTTCATCTGGTAGGCTGCGTGCAGTAGGTCCTTGACGTGTTGGATGGCTGTCGCGTCTGGCGACGCAATGAGGAGATCGTCGACGTAGACCAGAACCGCGGCAAAGTTCTGACCTCGCGGGCTGATGAACAGTGCGGGGTCAGCGGTGCTTTGCTGGAGGCCGCCACGGAGAAGCGTACTGCTGATCTCCTGGTTCCAGCACCGAGGCGACTGCTTCAGGCCATAGAGGGCCTTCCGCAGCCGCCACACTCTCCCAGTGCCGTCGTCGAAGCCTGGGGACTGCGTCATGTAGAGCTCCTCACCCTCCAGTGAGCCATGGAGGAATGCGTTACTCACGTCCATCTGATGCAACTCCCACCCGTGCTGGGCAACCAGGCTGAACAATGCCCGGCTAGTGGAGAACCGGCCAACTGGGGCGAAGATCTGGTCGTAATCGATCCCGGGGACCTGAGCAAACCCCTTTGCTGTGAGACGGGCCTTGTACTTGTCCAAGGATCCGTCAGGCTTCCACTTACGCCGAAAGACCCACTTGGCACCAATGGCCTTCCGACCTGGAGGGAGGTCGACGAGGTCATACACGTGGTGCTGTTGGATAGCGGCGAGCTCCTCGGCACAGGCAGCATCCCAATGTGCGGCCTCAGGGGAGGCTCGAGCCTCGCGTAGGGTGGAAGGGTCCTCTGGGCGCGCTGTGGACCGGACTGAGAGGGCATGTGCATCACGAGCCCCAGGTGGGATGCGTGCGAGTGCAGCCACAGCAGCATGCCGATGCTCGTGATGAAGCATGGCATACCCCAATGCAGAGCCCGGGTGAAGGTCTGCGATAATGGCAGAAGTGGTCAGGCCGAGAGCATTTGTGCCAGGGTCCCCACTCACGACCGTGGGAGTGGAGGAGACACGTGGAGCCACAGGGGGTCGAGGCGCCACGGAACGGGGAGCGACGGTCTGCGCGCTCACTGTCGGCCGAGGTCGGAGGCTGCCGCCTGGGCCACGTGTGTAGCGCGGTCGGGCAGAAGATGGTGCTGAGTCCGACGGGCCGACGGAGGCGGACGGTGCTACTGGTCCGGAGGAGCCAGTAGACGCCACAGGCGCTACTGGGCCAGAGGGGTCAGCGGACACTACTGGGGCTGCCGGCTCAGAGGGGCGAGTGGACGCGACTGGGGCTGCTGGCCTGGAGGGGCGAGCGGATGCGACTGGGGCTGCCGGCCCGGAGGGGCAAGTGGACGCGACCGGGTCAGCTAGCTTGGAGGGGCCAGCGGCCGCGACCGGGGCTACCGGCTCAGAGGGACGGAGTGATTTGTCACCCGGAAGCGACAGGATGGAGGACGGACTCACCACTCCCCCATGCGACGGGAGGGACACGGACGAGCCGGAGCGGATGAGGTCGCGGGGAAACGGGTCCTCGAAAAAGAGGGCATCGCGGGACACGACGATGCAGTGTCCGGATGGGTCCCAGAAGCGCCAGGCCTTGGACTGACGAGACACACCGAGAAAGGTGCAGGGGCGTCCACGGAGGGCGAGCTTGCCACCCTGCTGTGGGGCGGGCAGCCACACAACGGCTACGCAGCCCCAGACGCGAGCCGAGTGGAGGTCAGCACGCCGACCGCACCAGTGCTGATAGAGCGTGGACTGGCGGGGAAGGGGACCGTGGGGAACCCGGTTCCAGACCCAGGTCATGTAGGCCATCGCCTCAAAGTAGAAGCCATCGGAGAGACCGGACTCGACGCGCATGGTGCGGACGGCGTCGGCCATGGTACGGTTCCACCACTCGGAGACGCCATTCCGGGCGGGTGTGAAGGGCGCAGACGTCTCATGGCGGATACCACCGGAGGCGAGAAAGGTCGTGGCCTCACCCAGGTACTCGCCACCGCGATCGGAGCGAAAGCGACGAAGGGGGCGGCCACATTTGCACTCCGCGAGGACAAGCCAGTCCTGAACGGTTCGGGCGACATCGCTCTTCTGCCGAAGGCAGAAGACCCAGCGGTAGCGAGAGTAGTCGTCCGTCAGAGTGAGGACATAGCGGCCATGCTCACCGACGGACTCGGTGGGGAGAGGGCCCATGACGTCCGAGTGGACAAGGTCAAGGGGGACGGACGCCCGTGAGGAAGAGAGGGGGTACGTGGACCGGTGCATCTTCCCCTGAGCGCAGTCAATGCACTCAGTGGGGCATGGGAGAGGGAAGGTCTCCGGATCAAGGCCCTTGGCTGGCTGGGTGCGGAGCATGCTTTCTACTGCGGCAGAGTGGACGTGGCAAAGGTGGCGGTGCAAGAGGCGGGTGTGCTAAGGAGAAAGCGTGCTGGTGACGAACACATGACCGGTCGCAGCCGACGGGGAGGAGACGGGAGGGGAGGAAGAGAGGCGGGGAACGTGCCACAAGTTGCCACAGGCGGTTGCCACAGGTGGTGGCGTGCAGTACGACAAGACCCGACGGACGCAACGACACAGTGCCGACACCACGCGAGTGCACAACGTCCATGCTCATGCGGTCAAGGGCAGTCACGGACAGGAGGCTGAGCTCGAGACCAGGGACAAAGAGAACATCGGTCAAAAAGACGTCACCGGCCGGACCACGGAAACGAACGACGCCNTCATGTGATGCGTGGCCCCGGAGTCGATGATCCAGGTCTCAGCAGGGTCTTGGACAGGGGTCGCCAGATCAGTCACGGTCACATGGCAGCAAGTGAGGGACGCGGACACGGTGGACGGAGGGGCGAAACGAGACTGCCAGTCGTCAAGCCATGCAATGTCGTCAAGGAGTGGGGTGGATGAGATCACGGGAGATGACGAGACAGACGAGGAGACGGGACACGACCGTAGCTCAGTCTAAGTCATGCAGGGATGGGCCGGAGGGCAAGAGGTGACGCAACGCGCACTTCCCTGGGGACGAGGACGAGGGAGGCCAAGCTGGAGCGCGATGAACTGCTCCAGCTGACGCTCTCGGGATGACGGCCCAGGAGTGTAGACAGAATGCGGAGTGACGGCGCCGGAGCCCGGGTAGTAGGGTGACTGAGCCGGCGAAGGAAGCGGAGGTGCCGACAGCTGAGGGTAGTACTGCTGCGGGGAGTACTGCTGCGGTGCGGGTGGCTGCAGGATAGGCGGAGCTGTCGGAGTGGCAGAGGTGCTGGACGAGGTCGGAGTGGCGAGACCAGCAGCAGCGACGGCGGCAGAGGCGAGGCGGCGCTCCCGCTGGCGTCGCATGGTGGCGATGACACGGGCCTCGTCCGTCGGGAGAGGGCACGTGTACCACCCGTGCCCAGGCTAGCCACAGTTGTGGCAGACCGAGCCACTACCGCTGGGACCGGTCGATGACTGCTGCTACTGCTGTTGCAATGGACCCTTGCCCTTCTTGTTCTGGCTTTTCTTCTTCTTCCCTGAGGGCGATGGGGTAGCTGCGACAGGGGAGGCAACGGCCACGGAGGCAATGGCGGGGGCGGCGACGGCAGGGGATGCAAGGGCCTCCATGCGATGGAGTTGGGACTCCTGGCGAGCTTCCTCAATGCGAAGGAAAAGCTCATATGCCCAGGGCATGAGAGTGCCCTGGGCCTCCATGGTGGTGAGGACGTCCTAAGGGTAGTGGACGAAGACGTCCGCGTATGCACTGGTGGCGACGCGCTTGATGGTGAGGAGCGCGGACAGAGGGGATGGAGCCGACTTGCCGAGTCGACGGAGGATGTCCTCCGCTCGCTGCCAGTAGGCAGTGACCGTCTCGGCCTCCCCCATGTGTAAGGAGTTGAACTCCCGGAGAAAACGGCTGATCTCAGCGTCGCTGGACAGGCGATGGGGTCTGGTGAGGACGTGCCAGGCGGCTGCCGGGTCTGGGATGGCGCCAGCGGTGAAGTCGCCGAGGAAGGGCTCCAGGGCAAGGCGGGAAGCTGGAGGGGCGGCTGGGACAAGGGCGCGGATGACGCGACCAGCATCATATAGCTGGTCGGCCTGGGTGGAGTCGTAAGGGAGGGTGTAGTAGGCCCACAGACCCTCATCCTGCGCCCAGATCTGGAAGCTGAGCTCCCAGCTCTGGAACTGCTCGCCGGCCTGAAGCGGCGGTGGCGGCGTCTCAAAGTCCTTTTGCCTACGGCCGGCACCGAGAGGGGCCAAGGACGGAGGTCACTGTCTGCTGTTGGCGCTGAGTCTGCTACTGTGCTAAGTAGTACGTGGCGGCAGACACAGCGGGGCTAGCGTGCCCTGGAGGGATGAACGACGGCAGCGCGCTGGTGGCGGTTTGGGAGGCGACTGGCTGTAGCGCCGCAAGCTGCTGTGTCAAGGCGGCGAGTTGTTGCTGAAGAGCAGCAAGTGGGTCAGGGGTGCGGCCAACATTACCAGTGGGCTGCTGCTGCTGCTGCTGCTGCTGCTGCTGTAGGGGCGGCGGCTGCTGCTGCTGCGGCGGCGGTGGCTGCTACTGTATGGGCGGCGGCTGCTGTTGCTGCAGCGGTGGCGGCTGCTGCTGTAGAGGCGGCGGCTGCTGCTGCTGCAGCGGCGGTGGCTGCTGCTGTATGGGCGGCGGCTGCTGCTGCTGCAACGGCGGTGGCTGCTACTATAAAGGCGGTGGCTGCTGCTGCTGCGATGGCGGCGGCTGCTGCTGCAGGTGCGGCGGCGGCAGCTGCTGTTGCCGTGGCGGCGGCGGCTGCTCCTGCTGCGGCGGCGGCGGCAGCTGCTGCTCCTGCGGCGGCGGCGGCTGCTGCTGCTGCAGCGGCGGCGGCTGCTGCTGCTGCTGCTGTTGCAGCAATCACTGCAAGAAAGGAGGGGTAGGGGTCCCCCCATCAGAAGAGGACCCCTCCTCGCCGGGACTACCAGCCATGCCTTGGTGTCTGTGTTTTTTTTCTGGTTGTTGTCTTTGTGTTGCTGATTTCAGCAGGAGGTTGGGGGAGTGGGGAGTATACCCACTCCTCGGGCCTTCCCCCTTTCCCCTTTTCCCCCTCTTCTCACCCTTTTTTTTGTTGATGACGTCAGCAGTGATGTCAGCAGTGACGTCAGCAGAGGGGTGCTGACGTCAGCAGCGGCGAATGTTGGGGACGCCGCTGCTGCTGTTGGTGCTGATGCTGCTGCAGCCGCTGCTGCTGCTGCTGCTGCAGCTGCTGCTACTGTTGCTGCTGCTGCTACTGGTGCTGCAGCTGTTTGCTGCTGCTACTACTGCTGTAGCTGCTGCTGCTGCGGGTGCTGCAGCTGCTGCTGCTGTTGCTGATGCTGCTGCAGTTGCAGCTACAGCTGCTGGTGCTGTGAGCTGTAGTAGCTGCTGTGGCTGCTGCTGCTGCAGCAGCGAGCTGCTGCAGCTCGCTGCTGCTGAGTGCTGCTGCAGCTGTTGCGTGCTGCAGCAGCTACAGGCTGCTGCAGCGAGCTGCGAGGGTGGGGAATTTTTTTGTTGTCTTTTTTTTGTTTTTTTTTCTTGTCACAGCGGGCAGCAGCCCGCTGTCTACTGCGAGCAGCGGGCTGCTGCTCGCCTAGCAGCAGCGAGCTGCTGCTCGCTGGCAGCAGCGGGCAGCTGCTCGCTACTCGCTCGCTGCGGGCAGCGAGCAGCAGCAGCCGCGGCTGGCAGCTGCCAGCTGCTGCTCGCAGCTGCTGCTGCTACAGCTGGCGGCTGCTGCAGCTCGCTACAGCAGCTGCTGCAGCCCGCTGCTGCAACTGGCGGCTTTTGCAGCTTGGTGCAGCAACTGCTGCAGCCCGCTGCTGCTGGTGCACGCTACTACAGCTGCTGCGTGCTGCGGCTGCTGCCTGCTGCTGCTGCGGGCTGCTACAGCGGGCTGCTGCTGCGGGCTTCTGCTGCTGCTGCACGCTGCTGCTGCTACTGCGCGCTGCTGCTGCTGCTGCGAGCTGCTGCTGCTGCGGGCTGCTGCTGCTGCAAGCTGCTGCTGCTGCAGGCTGCTGCGAGCTGCTGCTTCTGCCTGCTGTTGCTGGTGGTGCCAGTCACTGCACCTGGGTGACGTCGCGTGCGTCGTCGCCCACAGACGTCAGACGCCGCCTGCCGCTCACCTCCTCGCGTCACGCGTGGGGGTCAGTGCTGCCGAAAAATTTCGGCAGCATTTCCCCTGGCCCAGTGGCCGTGGGAAAAAATCTGACGCCGCCACCAGGAGGGTCAATGCTGTCGGAAAAAATCCGGCAGCATTTCCCTTGCACTGGCGCGTATGGGGGTCCGCCGGCGTTGTCTGGCACCTGTTCGCCAGTCTTCTGCTGCTGATGCTATGCTCTGGCTCTGATACCAAAATGGAAACTATGCAGCAGGTTGGGGCAGCAGCGTTGTTGATGCAGCGTGCGGGCTTCCACGCTCGTTGCTTAAGTCAGCTGCCCCCTCAGTCTGCTGCTCTAGAGTCTAAGTCTGGAAGCTCTGGGTTTGTTACTCAGAAACGCGCGCGCCAGAGTTAGCGCCAGAAAGCAGCTGAAGACTGATAGTAACTGATTAGGAATCAAGAATGAACAGCAATGGGGGACCCCTCCAAGTTCTAGCCCCCCCCCTAGCTCTGTAGAGCTTGTTGCTCAGTTCATCAGCCAATCAGAAAATAGCTAATTTCAGGCTGGCAGGTTTTCTCGGTGAGGCCTGCCAGACGGCCGACAGCCCAAAACCCGGGCGTCGTCCGTTTTGCCTGAAAACTGGACCATACCATAATACCAACGCTGCGAACGCAGCCGTGCGGTCAGAATCTGCTAGAAAAATAGTAGCGAGGAGTTATGGCAGCCTGAACCCAGGCAGTACCCACGATGGTTTATGCTGCCAAACACGGCCATGCAACATGCAACTGGGACCCTAGGCAGCGCATGACAACGCAGGCACGACAGTGCGCACTGGACGCATGCAGACAGCGACTGCGGTGGCAGTGACTGCCGTCAGCGCGACCGCCGAGGAGGCCTGCCGATGGAGCTGAACACGTCGCCAGAGAGAGGGGGCTCCAGCGAACTGCGAGACGACCTCAGCGTGCGTCGGCTCCACCGGACGACACTCCATCAGCGTCGAGTCTCGCCGTCAATCATCTGCACGCCGATGTACACAAGTCGGGAGGACACAACAGAGCACAATGAGCGCAAAAACCAACACAAATACCGACGCACTGCATATGATCCAGACAGCAGTGGCAACGTTCGCTACGAATGGCCCAAAACCGCCGAAACCGACAGCCAACTCGATGATGGATCCCTTGAGCTCCGCAAACCCGTCGCCTCCACCACTACCCGTCGGTTCGACACCTGGCATGATGGAAGACACCAACCAACAAGAGCGAATCAATGAATACATGTACTAGAATTTCTCGTCACTTGAGAGCCTTAATACCCATTTGCTCCACATCGTCGACCATATGTGTACTACCGCTCAAGCACATGAATCGGACGTGGCACCAATATCTCACGCCACTGAAAACATGGATCGACTTTGCGCGGGCTACCCTCGCTTGTTTAGCGAAGCTGAACGAGAAGTATGATGCACGGAACATACTCCAACGCCTACGTCGGCACTCAAACGCGACAGAACACGTGTGGCGACCATTTTTAGTGACTTCGCCCTCAATGAGCTCTGTTTCTACTACAACAACGGCCTCAAGCGAGACATTCTATGAGTAGTTCTAATGTTTTGCATCTAGGACGACCGCAGATGATCCCAGCAGTCGACCACGTTGACAGCGCCATCTACAACGCTTGGATGCAATAATCCAACGGTTGCCGATCCCAAAGCCACAATGTTCATTGTGTTGGAGGAGATTCTTAGTCAGAGGAAACCTTGTCTTTGATGGAGATTGAAGGCATCGATCAACGCAATCAACAGCTCCACTAGACCTGCAAGAAGCTGGGTCAAATCTCGCGCGATTGTCAAAAACGACATCAGCAACTCAGAAAGGGGGGGTGTAGAGAAAAAATGAGGAGACGGAAAACAACATGGGGTAGGAGTGGATGGCAAGGCTCTCGTCCGTTTGAGAACATTTGCTCCAACTGATCGCCCATCTAAACGGCTCACAATGCCGTGGAAGAGGGTTCCTAAGATTGCAAAGCTCGACGAGGGATACAAGGACAACCAATACGTGATGTTGCTACAAGTACAACCTAGAGGTTGCAAAAGTCGCATAACGGTATCGAAACTACAGGAAGGAGGAGCTTCTCATATATTTGTAAGCAACGATATAGTTCAGAAGCTGGATTTACAGACCAAACCGGGAGTGTTTGAAGGAAAAACCATCGACGAACGACTAGAGATCCTTCGACTTCGCGAACCACTTTGACTGCAAATCAGAGATATGCACGACGTAATGATCTAGAGAACTTGCCCAATGAGTGACCACAAAATCATTCTCAAGTGAGACAACCTGTACCACCACAATCCGCAAGTGGACTAGAGTAGTGGATCGATCTATGTCAGCATCGCATGAAAAAACATACATCTACCTCCGGTCGAGTGACCTACGATGCTATGGCGGTTACAGGCAGCACAAAAGTGGAAGTAGTAGAGGAAGTTGTTGCAGCCAAAAAATGCCAACTGATATCTCTTGACGTAGCCAAGAGGAGGAGCTCATGCATGGCCAGTCCATGTAGAGGTAGGAGAAACAGAAGAAATTGCATTAGCCAAGACGATGAAGTTGGCCTCCACACCTGAGAAGTTTCCACCAGTACCAAACGAGTTTGCAATAATCATCGAGGAGTTCAAAAGGGGCTTTTCCCGGTGAACTACCCCAAGAGCTACCTCCATATTGGAACATCGACCATCAGATAGACCTGAACCGGATAGCAAACAAGATATGAGCGATCACGATAGCAAACGGTAAAGGGGACCTATGATATGAGCGATCACGAGCTGACCGAAATTAAGAAGTAGCTGGACGAGATGCCCGGTTAGGGGTTCATCAAACCTTCCACGTCACTGTACGTAGCACCTGTGCTTTTAGTGAAAACTAAATCAAGAGAAATGAGGATGTGTGTGGATTACCGAGCATTAGAAAGCATCACCATCAAGAACAATTATCCTCTTCCGCGAGCACACACACTTTTTGACCAACTCCGCGGGGCCCGAGTTTTTAGCAAAATCAACCTAGGCATCGGCTATCATCAGATCCACGTGTCCGATAAAGATGTTGAGAAGACAACATTTCACACCCAATACTGGCACTTTGAGTTCATGATTATGCAGTTTGGACTCACTAACACTCCACAACATTTATGGCGGAAATGAACAACATGTTCCGCCCGTACCTCGATGGCATTGTTGTCATGTACCTCAACGATGTCTTGGTGTACAGCAGCACCCCATAGCAACACAATGGACATCATTGAAAGGTTCTCTAAGTTTTACAAAGAGATATTTCTTGGAAAACTCTCAAAGTGCGGCTGCGTTATCTGTTTCATTGAGTTCCTGTAAACCGCTTCGAACGGTATGTTGCTTTGACTTTGTAATCCTCGTGGTATGTCGGGACGCCGATCATGTGGCCCAGGAACTCGGTCCTGGTTGGGACCATTTGAGATCGTGCGGATACAAGCCCCTGTCATCGCACAAAGTTGAAAGCCTGACAACATGGCGATCCACCCTGTCTTCCACATCAACAAGCTCAAGCACTACTACAGCCCCAACACAAGCTTCCCCAATAGAGATATCGCACCCCCACCTCCTATACAAGTAGATGGGGATACGTAGTACATGATCGAAGGTATCCTCGGACATTGACACCATGGAAATAAACCAAGTATATCGTCAATTTGCATGGCTACGACGTTGCACACAATAGCTCAGAGCCCTATGTCAACCTCCAAGACGCCGATTACCAAATCGATGGCCAGTACCATCATCACTCATCTACGTCTGCTACTGCGTTGCAACTAAATGGAGGGAAAGTGTTACATCCCTCACATGCAAGAGTTCCTAAATCCAGCGAGTGGGCATTTATGTTCTAACATTCATGACCCACTATGCGACAATTTCGGGATCATTATGCCGATCGGTCGAGGGCATTTTGGCCACTTGTCCCGATCCTGGTGTTCTGTTCTAGAAGGTTCTAACTACTTCAACCACTTCCCATAATTGTCAAGAGAAGTGTCATGAACTTTATCGATGTTTTGGTATTTTTCACTCAACTTGTCAACGATTCTAAATCTCTGTCAAACCATGCCTTGACATTCTTGAAGCCCATAGACTTCTCAGTGGAGATCCTTGGAACAGCCACTCACAACGTGACTCCGTATGTGTCGCTCTTCTCGAGTGCCGAGGACCAAACATATGCCTCATTCTCCTTCTCGGTATTGTATGTATTTGCTCAAATCACTTGAAACTTGTCATTAAAGTTTAATTATTGTTTAATACAGATTATCTTTTTTTCCTAATCCTCGAATCGTCTTTTGTCCCACATCTCATCTGAATGGACCACCTACGTTCCACTCGGCGAAACACTTGGGTCCTCTGCTCTTGAGCCAAGCGACACGTGCAAAGTCGCATCAAGAGTGGCTGTTTGAGAAGCTCCACCGAGAATTCGGAGGGCTTTGAGAACATGGAGGTGTTGTTTTCAAGATTCTAGTGCCATAGACAAATTGACCAAATAACATCGCAACATCTGTCAGAAACTGGGGTGCACTTCCAACGTGGCCTGACGGGTCTTCTACGTTCACGGCTACATTTGTGAACGTTCTGAGTCTGAGCGTGAGTTTTCTGGTCGCCTCACGCTATGTTTATGGGAGTGGAAGATAAATGTGAGACAGTCACTTTTTCGAAGGGAATAACGTGATTTTGCATTTGGTTTTTAAACATGCACATGATTTGAACATTTGTACGGCTAGTCGTGAGCTCTCCAACGCACCAAACTGTGCGTGATTCAGATCACCGTAGCTCCCGCTATGTCAGCCGAAGCACAGCACCCCAAACCAGTTGCTCAATCGACGGCGCGCACCAAGTCGCCCGCCAAGGCGCCCTCATGCATCAAGGACCCATCAAAACGCCATTCCGGATGCGCAAATGTCCCTACGCGTAGTGGCGGTGCTCCTCACGCCTTTGGGGTCTGTTTCGATGAGTTAATCATCGCGTCTGATGTGGTTCGAAACCTGTTCGCGGACCTGCAGTCGAATTTTTGACCGAGTCCTCGAGTAAGAAACTGTTTTCCTGAGTTTCGGACTCTGTGCCAGGATTTTGGCGGAAGTCCCTCAGTAACAAATTACAATTTTGAAATCCGGCGAATCATCCACTGGACGCCTCAGCAGTCCTTCCGGAACAAAATCCCCTGATGAAATTTTGTTACTCGTTCCGGTCAATTATTCACCGGTAGTCGAACCGCGGCCAGCCCCCAGAGCCGCCGCGTACATCCCAACTTTGGAAACCCATATCTCCCTCGTTACTTGTCCGATTCTGGTGAAGCAACTTCCACCGGATGTAACAACTCGTCAACTTGCAGTTGAAAACCTTAGTTTTAGGATCCGAGAAATAATCAAGTTGCCAGATCCAACGATGAGGAATTTCCTCTCTCTGGCGGCTCGTCGGCGCCTCCCGGCGCCGCACTTGGGCATGCAGAGGGGCAAATCTTCAACAACATCAATATGGTTCGCGATAACTTTTTCGATCATTATGGAAAGTGGTTGAAGATGTCAGAAACTTCTAGAATGAAATATCATAGGTCAAGACAGGTGGCCAAAATGCCCTCGGCTGATCAGCGTAAAAATCCTGAGGTTGTCGCCCGGTGGGCCACAAATGCAATGGCAAAAATGTGTACTCGCGGAGTTTAGGGACTTGTGTTCTTCAAGGAAGTAACACTTTCCCTCCTTTGGCTGCTACGTCCTGGCGCGTTAGCAGACAAATGCGGGTGACAACAATACTAGCCATTGATTGCATGATCGACATTGCAGAGGTTGTCGGAGGGCTCTGAGCTATTGTGTGCAGCGTTGTAGCCGTGCCACTTGACCAGATACTTAGTATTTTTTTTTGGTGTCAGTATCTAAGGTTATCTTTTATCAGTTACTCCGTATCTCTGTCCACTTGTACTAGAGGTGGAGGTGCGACATCTCTGCCGAGTAGGTTTGTACAGGGGTCCCGGGAATGCTTGAGCTTGCTAATGTGAAAAAATAGGATGAATCGCCATGCTGTTGGATAGGCGTAGGTGTGCGGTGACTAACCAATAGGTTTGAGCCTCACAAAGTGCTGTCCTCAGAGTTGATTTTTGCCAAGCTGAGGAAGATGCAATCGCAAGCACTGAACACGTCATTGCTGCCATTTTAGTCGGCCGCTCATTTCTTAGTTGCTTTTGTCTTCGCGAGGGTTTCTTGTGTTTCTTTCCAGGCGCTTTAGAATTTCTTGTGGAGGATATCAACCGTCGGAATGTTTCTCTGACTTTGTAATCCTGGTGGTGTGGCGGGAAGTTTGCCATAGACCGCATCAAATTGAGGTCTACCCGTTTAAGTGGAAGTGGCAAAATTATATGCGAGTTTGACGGTTGGTAGTTTGGCTGTCCATGTGGATACGTTGTCACACGGCTCACATAATATGTGGATAAGTTGTTGGACCGTTTGATTGGTCGGATCCATTTCCCTATCGGTTTGAGGATGGGACGCCGTTGATAGCTTGATCTAACTGACGTGCAATTGTATGACCTGGCTTAGAAACAGGCACATGGTCCCTTCTGCAATGATTTTGGTCATCATGGGAATGAAGTGCAGCATTCTAGAAAATCATTCTAGAAGTTGGTCGTAGGAGTTATAGCCTTGTGGAACGAAACATCGGGGGTCGGGCAGGTGGCCAAAATGCCCTCGGCCGATCATCATAAAGATCTTGAATTCATTGCATAATGGTTAATGAATTTTATTAAAAAAATATCCACTACCTAAGTTTAAGGACGCTTGTACGTAAGGGATGCAACGCTTCCCTCCCCTTTGAGCTACTACGTCCCAACGCAATAGCTAACGTAGGCTGGTGACAACGGTAGTAGCCATCGATCAGGTGATCGGCGTCTCAAAGGTTGTCACAGGGTCCCAAGCTAATGCGCGTAGTTTCATAGCCGTGCAACTTGACCAAATACTTGGTGGTTTTTCCACAGCAGTAATGTCCGAGGATGTCTTCAATCACGTACCCCGTATCCCCATCCACTTGTTTAAGGGGCAGAACTACGATATTTCTACCGGGGAAGTTTGAGCTTGGGTTCTAGTAGTGCTTGAGCTTGCTGATATAAAAGAGAAGGTGGATCACAATGCTTTCAGGCACACGAAGTAATGCAACAACAAGGATTTGTATCTGCTTGATCTCAAACGGTCCCAACCAGAGGGGTTTGAGATTTGCAAAGTCATGTCCTTGAACATTGATGTTCGCCAAGTTGAGGAGAACGCAATCGCCAGCGTTGAGCACGTCATTGCTGCAATGTTGGTCAGCCTCTTGCTTTATAGTTGCTTGAGTCTTTGTGAGGGTTTCTTGTGTTCCCTCTGAGACGCCTGAGAATTTCTTGTGGTGGATATCAACCATGGAAATGTTGCTCTAACACTGAAATCCTAATGGTGGTGTATGGAGTTGTACTCACTTGTACGGAGTTGTACTGGGTTGTACACAATTGTGAGGGATTGTATGAAGTTGTACGGAGTTTTACGGGGTTTGTACCAAGATTTGCATAGTTCTATGGAGTTATAATGAGTTTTACGGAGTTGTGAAGACTTGTACGGAGTTGTACGGAGTTGCATGAGGTTTGTATTCAGATGTACGGAGTCGTACGGAGTTGTACAGAGTTGAACGGAGTTGTATGGAGTTGTACGGAGCTGTAAGGAGTTGTACTAAATGGATTTTACGTGAGTTGTACGGATTTGTACGGAGTTGTAAATAGTTTTACAGAGTTGTACGGACTTCTACAGAGTTGCGTGGAGCTGTACATAGGTGTATAGGGTCTAACATAGGTGTACGGAGTTTTGCGGAGTTGTACGGATTTGTGCGGAAGTGTACAGAGTTGTACACAACTGTGTGGAGTCGTATGGATTTTTATGGAGTTTTACAACGATAGAGGAGTTGTACAAAGTTGTATGGAGTTGTACGAATTTGTACAGAGGTGTACGGAGGTGTACGGAGTTGTACGCAATTGCAGTGAGTTCTATAGACTTGTACAGGGTTGTATGGGGTAGTTTGGAGTTTAAGAGAATTTACAGAGTTTTAAGGAGTTGTAAAAAGTTGGGAGGATTTGTACAGGGTATGAAAATTTTGTACGGAAAAAGTACAAAGTTTTACGGTGTTGTACGAAGTTGTACGGAGTTATACACAGTTGTACGGAGTTGTACAATTATCGCACGACTGGAAGTCCTCATCCTTGGCATTGACTGTGAGAGAGTTCAGACAAGTAATGTAGGATTGATGTTTGATCATTAAAACTATGTACGATATAGTATAATTTGTAATCAGTGGAGGAGGAGTTGGAGTATGAGCAAATCCCCCCCCC
>SZWC01010356.1:27397-38014 GCA_023375785.1 Penium margaritaceum
ACATCCGCCACCACACTCTTTGCAGCGTACTGTATTTTCACTGCCAACGTGGGAAGGATAACGGCCCTGTTCTTGTCGAAGACGACCGTCATGTCTCGGTCAGTAATCTTGCCGACAGAGAGTAGGTTGGCAGCGAAGTTGGGCAGATAGACTGCCTCGGTGAGCTTGAGCTCCTTCTCTTGGCCATTCACCTGGATGGTGACCAGCTTGTCACCCACCCCTTCAGCTGGTTCCACCCTCCCGTTAGCACAACGGAAGTTGAGGTGGCAGGGGCCCATGGAGGTGAACCCCCGTTTGTCGTTGGTGGAATGGTGATTTGTGCCAGAGTCAAGTGCAAAGGCCCCTGGCTTAAGGAGTGCATTGCCAGCGCCAGTCGTGCCTTGTGCCATCAGTGCGGTGGGCTGCTTCCCACCCTTGCCTCCCTTGTCACCCTTCTCTCCCTCTCCCTTGACCCCTTCCTTCTTTGGAGCACGGCACTCGCGTGCCCAGTGCCCTGCCTTGCCACAGTTGTGGCAGTTGCCAGGCCGTCGCTTGCCCTTCCCCTTGACGCCTGTCCCCTACTGCTGCCCTGAGTTGCTAGTGCCGTTGTTGCTTGCTGCGCCCTTAGCATAGGCTGAGATGTTGGCCTTGCTATGGCTACGCCGCATAGCCTCATTGCGGATGTACTATGAGATGTTGGAGTGTTCACGTGGTCCTCTGGCCAGCCACCAATCACAGTAATCATGGGGCCCCAGCTTGGTGGAAGAGCCATGAGGAGAATCATCCCCTGCATGTCGGCTAAAAGGCTCCAGCCCATGTTGCTGGCTTGCTGAAGGAGAGTCTCAAACTGCTGCAAGAATTTTAGGACGTCCTCGCCTTCAGTCAGCTGCATCCTCAGCAATTTTTGGAGGATGAACAAACGGTTGGCGAGGGAGTCACTCTGGTAGACTTTGCATAGTTTCTTGTATGCCTCAGCTGCGTTTGTGAGGCCGGAGATATGAGAGAGCAGATGCTGCTGCAGTGCTGAGACCAGAATGGCCGTGCATTTCTTGTTGGCCCGCTTCCACACTGCGAGCTCCTCTGGTTGGGATGAAAGTGGATGGGCAGCCTCCCCTGTGAAGTAGGGGAGGAGATCACGGTCATCGACTATGATATCAAACTGCCACTTCCAGAGCGAGAACCCTGTCCCATCAAATTTAGGAATTGGCGCATGAATGCCACTCCCTGCCTCTACTGTGGACGTCACAGCTCTAGTGGTGGCCACAGGTGTGCTGGTCCACGAGCCTTCCTCGATGGCGCTCTTGCCTTTCTCCTCGACAGTAGGTGGAGCCATGGTACCTGCGGTTGAGGTGGATCTTCTTCCGTTGAGGCCGCTCTGCTACACCTGCTGTTGATGCCGATGTCAGGCTGATGGAGCCGATGTCAGGCTGATGAGAGGTCTTGGACGGAGGGCCAAAGAGGAGCACCTGTAGGTATGATAGAGCGTCTGCGCTCCTCACGTTTGCTGAGCTACTGAGAAACCTGTATGCTTTTTGCAACTAAGTCTCACACTAGGCGTGGGCCCATAACCCTTTTGTTATTCCTGAGTCACGTGGCCTGAGGCTCCGGTCTAGAAAATAGCGCCGACATAATGGCAACCGCCGACCGTCCAAGGGAATTTCACCCAAGGATCACGATCACCCCCAAGGAATTAACTATGCCTCTGGTGAGACCTAGCTACCCAGGTGCTTCCGCTCAAGGTCTTAGGGGCTCCCGCCCTCTAAGCCTTCTTCTTCCTTGGTGTGAGAGCCCAAAAAATTATGTCAGCGCTCTCACACGAGCAAGATTACAACCACCTTAGAAGTTCATGTCAAGCTCAGTCTCAAGTGCACAGCTTAAACAAGAGACATCAAGTGAAGGAGTAGTTGAGACAATGGCAANGCCTCGGCCGATGTCACTCCTTAAATTAAGGAGGTCATCCCCTCAATCAGGGAAGACATCCCCTGATCCAAGGCACATCTTGCATCTTCCAATCCGACCGTTGGATCAGCCCGAAACTTGGACAGCTGACAGTTTGACACCTGCTCTATCCATCGGTACAGTCAGATTGACAATCTGAATAGCCATCATCAGAAAAACCCAGGGGACTTATCCTTGAACAAGGACAGTGCATGCCTGGTCTGTTGGACAGGACCCAGGGGACTTGCTCCACATGAGCAGTGCATGCCTGGTCCGTCCACTACTTGCCAATTCTGGAGACTAGTGGCCAAGGGGCATTCATATAACAACAATATTCACATTCACATTTATATTCATATTCACATTCACATTCACATTCACATTCAAATTCACATTCACATTCACATTCACATTCACATTCACATTGACATTCACATTCACATTCACATTCACATTCACATTGACATTGACATTCACATAGTCACAGTTACATCCACATTCATAAGGATTTGACACACCCAAGTGGAGATAGAAACTCGTGCAACAGCGGTAGGGCAGCGGCGATGGAGATGGTGATGAAGGCAACGAAGATGGTCTCTGCCATTGACGGCAATGACGAGGAGGGAGGGATGTCGCCCCTCTGTCCTGTAGGTCATTTGCTGCCACGATAGCTGCCACTACTTCTGCCACTGCCACACATGCTGCTTCTGTTGCTTCTACTGCTGCTTCTACTGTTGCTATTACAAACATGAAAACATGGCCTTAATTGTAGACATTTATACCTCTAGATAATAATACTATTTAGAGGTTTATGTGCACATAGAAAATTCTACAAAAACATGTCTTCACATCCCACTTCATGCATACATATAGATGTAAATATGCATGTGTTTACACATGTGGATAGTGATGGATACATATACACACATGCGCATATGTATAGATAAGAATATGTACAAGAGGAGATCATATGGATGATAACATCCAGAGGACGTTGATATGGGAAGGACAATGATAGCACAAGGAGAAACCCGTATTACTGTGACAACTTGAAAACTTTCATGTACATGTTTTTTCAGGCTATTTAAAAAAATTAGGAACAAATTAGAACCGTTCTGGAATAGGGGGCATTGAGTATACACCTAAAAGAAATCAGAATAGGGTTTTTGTGTCATGTACGTGGAGGCACTTTCCGTGATTTTTTTGGGTAGGAAAACAAGGTTTCATTCGACAGTAAGGATTGAACACAATGTTTTGTATGTGGTATTGTATCAATTTTTATGTGAATATTGAAATTCCACACTATTCATTTCACACATGTGTACCATGTATTTGTGTAATCCATTGGTTATCATGGAACCCATTATAAACTTTGTTCACAACATCCATACCTTGTCTCTACTTGGTCTCCCAGGTCAGCCACAAACCTGATTAAGTCGCTTACAAATAGCACAAATGAAACTACCTGTACTGTTAGTGGTGGTACATGGTCCACATTCAGAAGTTGTGAAACAAAACAGAATTGTGACAAATGGGGCATTTTCAGTAGCAGTAACTGTACTTTGATGGTAAAGGTCAAAATCATCCAGGCATACTTGTGGTCTTGGACAATAGAGCTCAGTGGCCTGTGTGCTTTCACGTTGTTGTTACGTCTTGGACAAATACGGGTTCCTCAACTCTGCGAGTGTGCATTTCTGTCCTTAAACTTCTGGCCGTCCACATGTTCACCTCAAGCTTTTACGCCAATCGGCCGTGTAGTAGGAGGGGCGAGTTGACCCTCCCTCCTTGTGAAAGAAAGGGATGGTTACAAACCACCCCTTTCCACAGCAAGGGCTAGCTGGCAACAAGCCCTTCACTAGCCGCTGGCCAGCTTGCAGCCCGCTGATTTGATGGCAGGTGGACGATCAGAATACTGGTCGGTCATCGGCCTGCTGGCTGTCGATCAAGGTGGTTGCTCGATCGGCAGCCATCAGTCCGCAAGGAGGGCCGAGGTCTTTGGCCTTGAGCCCTCGTCCTTGTAGTTGGCAAGGGAACATAAGTGAGGGAGAGAGGGAGACAATGGGAGAGAGGGAGATGCCATGGATTTGTTGCAAGCTCACATGGACAACGTTAGAAGCAAGTAACATGTAGTTGTGAGGAGAAAGGACTGTGAGCAAGCTCCACCTCACGCATCACCCACAAGGTGTGGTTTCCACCACCCCAAGGGTTGAGAAAGACCTCATCGAAACAAATATGAGAGTGGTTTTTGCCAAAAAATTCCCGTAGCATGATCCCCATCAGAATCAGCACTCGGCAACTTGCCTAAGCAACCACAAGATCAAGTAAGCATGTAAAACATCCACATCATTCTAAATTGTATGTGGGCATGATTCCATGTGAGCTTTCTGCAACAAAATTTTGTTTGAGATAGTTCAACAAGCTGATAGCTGGCCCATTGGAACAAGCCGTATGTTATCCAAGTGGCTGAAGATGGCAAGAACGTTGAGAAATTGAGTGTGTCATTACTTAAAAGGGCCACTTTTGATTTACTCTCCTGCACATTTGTTTGTGTGCATGGTGACCAGTGGACAGTACACAATGTATTTGTAAGTCAACACTTGAGCACCAATACTAACACCCCCCCCTGGCCCGCAGTTGAAGACCAGACAAGTGACAAGAGACAACACAAAAGTTGAAAAAAAGGACAATGTACAACTCATGACTGCAAGAGGTCAACAACATTAATGCTCTGTCAAGAATGGAGGGTGCACATATTGGACCAACTGTGTGCAAAGCACACTTGAACGAACAAGAGGTGAGTGCCTTGGTGGAGAAATCAGCCCGCTAATATTGCGTGTCCACTCAGAAAACCTTCACGACACCAACAACAATGCATTAAAAAAACAAAGTGATTCTCAACATCGATATGTTTGGTGAGTGGGTGGTGCATGCCATGAGTTTCAGTAATGGCCTTTGTGCTTTGGTTGTCATAGCATAGAGTGATGGAGCAAATGGGAACACACAATTATCATAAGAGACGACACAATGAGACAATTTCACACGTTCTTGAGCAGAGTGCAACGTACCCAGCCTCGTCAAGCTACGGGCCACACAGCCCTACTTGATGCTTCTCCACTATATTATAGTGCCTCCAACCAAGAAGACATGGCCTGATGGACTGCACGCATCAGTGTCATGTGCCCAGTGGCTGTCAGTGTAGCCATACAGAACTATGGAGGGCTGTTCTTGGTAGAACAATCCAACACACACTACAGAGAGTGTGCATCAAATGACATGTGGTTTTGCCTCAAGATAACACCATTGTGGACACTGAGAGAACTGTTCCAATTAGTTAACAGAGAAAAACATATCTGTAAGAATTCTGGTGGCCAGATACATCAAGAAGCCAATGACTTGAAGGTAGTCAATGACATCGAATCCCTCCCAGGCTGAGTAAAATCAGGTGTTGGGAGAAGTTTCTGACCACCTGGGGTCATCAGATATGGTGGCTGATGGAGTCACTACAAGCAAGGGAGCAAAACTCTCACAAGACTGTGAATGTAGGCAACCTGATACATGTGTAATGTGCAATTAGGATGGTCCCTTTCGAGCTCCATACCAAGGAAAACTCAAGCAGGATCAAGGTCCTTCATCTTGTTGACAGGCAAAAGCAGATGCTTCACAACCTACGCAACTGATGGACTCGAGGAGGCAATGAGTAGGTCACTAACATAGACAAGAACATGAACAAGAGGGGGCGATGGGGGACCAAGGAACAATGTAGGATTAACTGCACTACATTGAAACCCACCCCTCTCGAGTGTGGTGGTGATCTCCATCTTCCAACAGTGAGGTGACTGCTTCATTCCATACAATGCCTTGCGTAAATGCCAAGCCTTGTTGGTGTCACTGGTAAAACCAGGTGGTTTTCCCAGGTAGATCTCCTCATCCAGGGTACCATGGAGGAAAACATCGTTTAAATCTAATCTGCTCAGGCTCCCAGTCATGGTGTGACAAAAGATGGAGAAGAGCACAAACAGTGGTGCAGCATCCAACAGGTGCAACCATCTCAACAAATTCCACGCCAGGGATTTGTGAGAAACCCTTGGCTGTGAGATATGCCTTGTAACATTTAACAACACCGTGTGGCTTCAGCGTGTGCCAAAAGATGCAATTGTGACCTTCTTCCGCAGAGTGGCGGACAGGTACTGCTTCCCATGTGTGACACGAGGTTTGCTATAACGCACATCATCGTTCATCGCTTCCTGGACATGCGTCCATTCCTGCTGAAGATGGTGAACAGCAGTGAACGGAAGAGCATGGGTGAGCATCGTGAGGCAGGGTACCAGGTCCACAAGAAGGTGTTGCCGTTCTTGGTGCACAGGGAGGTACTTCGGGTGCAGCTGAGGAAAATGCGTGACCAGCTTGCTCCTCTTGTCCACGTTCTCCGCACTGCACACAACCCTGGAAAGGGCATTGCTGACATCTATGAGGGACTGCATGATTCATGTATGTCCAATAGTATCTAATTCACACACTGGATTTCTAGTGCGCTCCTTTAGTGCGCTGGCACTGATCAAGCGCAATGAAATTAAAGTGTATCATTATAGCGTTTGTACACAGAGAGTACGTAATTTGTGTATGTTTACATGGTGGATAGATGGCCATTGTTGTTAATCTCTAACCCCATGCAGTGCATCCGCCCTTAGGAGTGTAGGTCCGGAATTCCACATAGCATGAAATCACGCACTGAGTGCATGATTCATGTATTTTTATATGGGAAATGAGCGCACTGTCCTCATACACTAGCCCCACGCACTGGACCCCCCACATAGGAGTGGGGGGTCCAACATCACGCACTTAGTGCATTTTCAATGTGTTTCTATGTGGAGAACAAGCACATTGCCCTCATACACTAGCCCCACGCATTGGACTCCCCCCCCATAGGAGTGGGAGACAAATGTTCCATGTAAGATAGAATCTTGCTCGGAGTTCATTATCAGTGTACTTACATGTGGAGAATGAGCACACTATCCTCATACACTACCCCCACACATTGGACCTCCCTATAGGGGGAGAAATCCAATGTTCTATATAAAGCAAAATGACACATTGAGTGCGTGATTAGTGCCTTTCTATATGGATAGCAAGAACATTGTCCTCATACACTAGATCTACACACTGGAATCCTCTCTAGGAGTGGGGTTCCAATGTTCCATAGGCAAAATCACACACCATTAGTGTATATTTACATAGGAAGCGAGAGCACTGCTCTCATACACTACCCCCACGCACTGGACCCTCCTCCATAGGAGTTGGGGTCTAAGGTTCCACATAAGAAGATAATCATGCATTGAGTGCATGATCAGTGCATTTTTGTATAGAGAATGAGCACACTGTCCTCATACACTAGGCCCACGCACTGGACCCCCACAGGAGTGAGGGTCAATGATCCATGTAAGACAACGTCACACACTAGGTACAAGATCAGTGTATTTCCGTATGGAGAATAAGCGTACCGCCCTCTAACACATCATCCACACACTGGACACTCCATAGGGGTGAGGATCCAACGCTTCATATAAGACAAAATCACGCACAAAGTGCGTGATCAGTGTATTTTTATATGGGAACCAAGCGTACTGCCCTCATGCACTAACCCCATGCATTGTATTCCCCCATAGGAGTGGGGATCGGAGGTCCAACATAAGACAACATCATGCACTGAGTGCGTGACGAGTGTATTTTTGTACGGGGAACGAGCACACTGCCCTCATACACTACCTTTACGCATTTGACCCCATCCCATAGGAGTGGGAAACCAATGTTCCATATGAAATAAAATCATGCACCGAGTGCCTGATCAGTGTATTTCCATGTGGAGAATGGCTACACTACCCTCATACACTGCTCCCACGCACTAGACCTCCCCATAAGGGTGGGGAACCAATATTCCATACAAGAAAAAATCATGCACTGAGTGCGTGATTGGTGTATTTTCATATTGGAAACGAGCGCACTCTCCTCATACACTAGCCCCAAGCACTAAACCCCTCCCGTGGGGGTGGGGTTCAAAGGTCCCAGATAAGACAAAATCATGCATATAGTGCATGATCAGTGTACTTGTACATGTAAAACGAGTACACTCTCCTCATACACTAGCCCCACACTCTAGAATCCCCTCTAGGAGTGGGGGTCCAATGTTCCATATGAGAAAAATCACACACCAAGTGGGTGATCAGTGTATTTTTATATAGGAAATGAGTGCACTGTCCTCATACACTACCCCGACGCACAGGATCCCCCTCCATAGGAGTGGGGATCTAAGGTTCCACACAGGATAAAATCATGCACTGTGTGTGTGATAGGTGTATTTTTGTATGGAGCACGAGCGCACTTTACTCATACACCAGTCCAACGTACTGGACCCCGCATAGGATTGAGGGTCAATGATCCACATCAGACAAAGTCTCGCACTAGGTACAAGATCAGTGTAATTAAGTATGGAAAACAAGTGCACTGCCCTATTATACAGAACCCACACACAGGCTTGTTGAGAAAAAAACCATGTGGTGTGGTCCCGACGTTGATGTGACCTTCTCTAGTGGTTTACGTCTTCTGTTTTGGACGAATCTGAGACTGAGCATGAGCTTTCTGATCGCCTCACGCTAAGTGAGGAGGAATTCAGAGACAGTCAGTTTGCGAAATGAATAACAGCATTTTGTGTTAGTTTTTGTACATAGACATGATCACAAAAGTTATAGGACTAGTCATGATCTCTCCAACGCACCAAACCGCGCGTGATTCGGCCAAGCGCAGCCCAGCTTACGCTTGCCGAAGCGCATGTCTCACCCACCACAGAAACGCCAAACCCCTCCATAGTACGCATACACCTTGGCGCGTTCCTTCACGTGCAAAGCGCCTTTCCCAAGGAGCAGATCCCATTGCACATGGTGTAGGGGTCTTGTGCACTGTTTTGTTGCATCTCCCCCACTTTTGGGTCGAATTTGGTGATGGGGTGTGACAAGGTTTGAACGGACCTACAGTCAAAATTTTGACAGTCCCCGAGTAACAAAACGTACTAGTGAGTTTCGGACGCTGAGCCAGGATTTTGGCTTTTTTCCAAATGCCAAAAGTGGATTTTTGCACAGCATGATCTGGTTGATTATCTACCGGACGACTCGGCAGACCTTCCAGAGCAAAATCTCCAGATGGTACTCTTGTTACTCGGTCTGGTCGATTATTCACTGGAAGTCAAGTTGCGGCTGGCTCCCAGAACCGCCGCGCACACCCCAACTTTGGAAGCTCATATCTTCCTCGATACTTGTCCGACTCCGGTGAAACAATTTCCACCAGATTTTGCGACTCATCAAATTTTAAGAGCAATCATGCATCTCATGATCCGAGCAATCCTAGAGCCACCAGATTCAACTGCGAGGATTTCCTCTCTCTGGCGGCTCGTCTGCGTCTCTCGGCGCCACGATGGGGCATGCGGAGGGGCAAATTTTCAACATTCTCCCCCTTGCACCTTCCATGCCCGCTTCTCCAGCTTGCTCTCACTTGTCTTCGAGTGTGCCCTCCGGCCCATCATAGCTGGTCATCCCAAGTTCGGCTACGCTTATCACGTGCCGGTCCACGGGTTGCGCTTTGGTCAAGCAATCCGCAAGCATGTTGTGCGTGCTGCAGTGCTGCAGCACCACCTGCCCCTTTTTAAGCATGTCCAATGCGTAGTGATAATGCATGTCAATGTGCTTCATCCTCCGGTGGTACGTCGGGTTGTTGGAGCCGGTGTTGTCCTCTTGCACCACCGTAGGCTTCTGCTGCGGCACGCCTAGCTCCCCCATCAACCTGCGGAGCCACACCGCCTCCTTGACCGCCTCGGCTAGCGCGATGTACTCAGCTTCCATTGTCATTCATGGTCAATCACCCCAAAAGTACACACTGATAAACTAGTGTACTGAATTGGAACATATGTGGAGTATGTTTCCAGGAAACGAGCCACCATTAATAGGAATGCTTCGTGGACGTTTTGTGTAAATCCTAAATACATAGATAGTTCACTGTATACTACCCTAGAAGCTTCATTGAACTTCCTTCAAGTTCTCATATCCTTCAAATATTTTTTGAGTAATAATGATTCCGAATTATTTACAACAAATAGGTTCATTATATACCCTTCTCAAATGTTTCCCATTTTCTGCTGCTACACTATTTGTGTTATGCTTGTTTACTCTTACGAGACCTATTTGTGTCGTCCTTTGTTGAAATGTATTTTTGAGGCCTTTACTTTCAGTTGGCGAAGTATTCCTTTTTTGGCTAATCGGGCCCACATTGCAAACTCAACACCGAGTGTACAGGGCAAGGCAACTATGCCCACAAAGTCGGACCTCGTCGACTTTGAGGGCGACATCGCTTGTATTTGACATTGGCCTCGCCAGGAGCGAAAAAGACATGAACGGTTGATTTTTCCCTCTAACCTCCTCCCCTCCTCCTGAACTTCAAGCAAACCCCCTAGTTGCGCTGTGAGGTTGGGGTTTTATATTTTTAATTGCCTGGGCACCTGCGGGGCCCCATGGTAGCGGAGCCCGGCAGGTGCCCAGGCAAGTAAAACAATAACACCTATTTCAAAGAAATTTCTAACAGATACAATTGTGTATCTCTAACGGTGTCTATCGGATACACTCCCCAATACACTTCCCAGATACTCTCGCATTGGGGGGG